>SNQJ01S0088420.1:5255-32389 GCA_010110895.2 Picea sitchensis
TCGTTCAACTTGCCATCAATGTTTACAAAAAATAGTACAACAAGTACAATACCCATAGGAAGGTGAACCACCTCACCCCTATAGATAAAAAAGGCCCCACATATGCACACACAATAAACACACGATGGCATCAAGATCCACCCATACATAAAATACAATGCTATACTATCTAAAGATCAAAACATCAAATTTAACATCATACCTCTATGGTCAAACATCTCCCCAGGAGGTAGCACCATCTCCATATCATCCCAGAAATCCACCCCAAAATATGGATAGCGAAGTATGATCTATGGCACCTGACGCCACACCCATGTAGCCTCAGCCATAAAGTAATGGCCTCCCTCCCCACCACCATGGAGAACCAAAATAGTCATCCATCACCTCAATCGCGAGTCGCGTACCCCAGGTGCATCCAAAAGAACTCTCGGGTGCAACATCGACACCCTATCCAAAAACCACACCACCAATATGGACCCAATGGGAAAGTCCCTTGAGTCAGCAACTTGACACCTGTCTAGATGCCCCACCATCTTAGCATGCCACATCAAGCCCCAGGAAAAATGCTCACCCACTAACACCCTTTGCATAACCCTCAATTGACCCCCACTGATATGCTGAGTCACAAGAGACCCATAGACTCTCACAACCATCATTTCCATGCAACAATGTACCGGGGCATCCATCGCCCCAATATTGATCACATAACCCGATATGAAGTTCTCCCCCGAACAGTAGCTCCGGGATAAGGTAGCCAACTGCCCATCCCCGGGTAACATGGGCTCCGTCGATAAAGGAGTTCCCCAAAAAGGGAGCCCAGTCAGAAAATATATATCATCCACCGCAGTGAAGGCCAACTCCTCAGCCCGAACAGTGAAGCAGTGCCGATCTGGACTCCATATCGAAATCATGAACTACAATAAATACTCTTGTGCCCAAAGTAAATAGCACTCAAAAAACTTCAACAACCCACAAGCTGCTAAAGTATCTCGGACCGTCGGCTCCTCATCCCTCACTGCCTCCCTCAGGCATGACCAATCCCTCTCTCTCCAATGAATCGATAGTGTCCAAATGATCACCTGCATCCACATATATAGCACTTGATAAGCCATCACAACCCATAAAAACATTCAAATATCCACAAAAAGATAAATGTTTTACACCTCTGCTTTGCCTCAAAGGTGTGGCATTTTTCCCCACAAGCTCGCACATATGCCGCTTGTTCATCCCACAGTTGTCCAGTCATGCGCAATTGTTGGCCATACAGAGGTGCACCCATGTTCCCCTGTCATACATACAAGCACGCACAAGTACGCACATTTTCATGACACAGTTGCACACACATGCGCAACTGTCAGAAATACAACCACACATGCATGCGCCGCTATGATTTGAACAGGCACGCATTGCATGCGTGCCTATTTTTCCCCTTTAGGAACCCTCATGCGTGGCTCTCCCACTTATAGCCACACACATGTGTGTGAGAATATTTCGATCACCCATGCACTGGGGGGCACGCACTCACAAAATCCCTTGTACAGTCATCCGTACAATCCCTGCCCAAAAATGAAATCCTAACTAGTATGCAGGAGGATCCAACCACTATCCTGGCACTCGCGGAATCTAGATTTCCCAACTGGATCTCTTAGAATCTCCAAATCTCCTCTAAAATCGCTTGTCCACTCAATAAGACAAGATGTACAAATGAGGTGGCATTGTGGGCTCTAAAACTATATATAGTCCCTTTTGCCAAAATTCCAGACATAATTCTGAGAGCGTCGGACATCCATTTTTCGATGCGTCTTTAGCCATGGGATCAAAATATATCCACCTACATCATTCCATTCCTTGGGCCACGATCCATCATTAGCCCCCAGGGGGGATTTTTCTCATACCACACTTAGGTACGCATGCTTATATTCACACATTATTGAATAACCATTATATGATCTTTCTCTTAAGATATTTTTCATGTTGGGTAATAAGTTTTCATGTGTGCAAGTACTTGATCATTATACATTTGCATTACCCCTTCAGGTATATCATTCACACTAGCATGTAGTCATTACCCCTGAATATCAAATTTCATCTCCTAGTCACACCCTTCAATCTTTACCTCTAGGATCCCTATATCCGGATTTGCAGTATTGTTACCTCCATTTAATTTTGGTACTGTCACCCTGTAGCAGTCTCCCCCACATGAGTTTTCCCATTCATAGTCCCCCTTGGCACTTTGACACTCATGTTGTTTTCACCCTTTATGGATGGGAGTACCGATAGTCTTACGCATCATCGAGAACCAACCACATACTCCTTCTCCTCATTTGTTTTCTAGCCTGCCCAATGGAATCCTAGGGTACTTCATCATGGTTCTATTTTGACTGCACCTCCGTAGTATCAATTATCCCTCCATCTCCTCCACCGTTAGTTTTCCCCTCTGCAGATTTCCCTCCATTCATTTCTCCTAATACAAAAACCCACCTATGGAAGCCCCACCCCCCACCTATTTTTATGCAAATTGTGCCCTCACAAGCCAAGCCATATTACACTGGGGCACTCGTTTCTGTATCTGTATGCTCATCTCTAATTATTCTTTTTTTATTTATTTGATAATTGTACAAAGCCTTTGTTTCCAACCTTAAAATAGCTTTTTGTCATCACCCTTGGCGACCTTCCTTTTCCGACAGATGCAACCCATGTCGCCCTTGGTTGGGGCATTCATTACCTTCTCCTCCAGATGACACTGTTAATAAAACCTGAGTATCCCACAGTTCTTATACCTTTGATCTTCAAGTTTGTCTACTTTTTCATGCCTTTGGCACAATTTAACCCACGTCTAGTCATCCCCCTGACAACTAGATTCAGTTTCATAGTTGTTTCCACTCATACCTCACATATATCCCCAACCAAGGATAGTGTTGAGTCTCACCACTTCTTTCCTTTGTCCATGTTCCTCATCAGTTCCTGATCTCCATGAAGCCCTTTTCTTCTTGGAGTCACATCTCCCTTTCTGTCGACACCAACACAGTTTCCAGGAGGGTGATAGTATCTTGACACTCATTACCTTTACAATGAGGAGTCTTGAATGACACAGAGAGAACCATCATTGCTCTCTACTATCATTGACCCCCATGACATTCAACTTCAACACTTTATCATGTGGCGGTGGGTCTTACTTTGCCACTATTGCAGTTATTTTTATATATGTGGAAGACCTCTGAAATTTGATAAACTATCAATGTCTACACATTATCAACACTTCTCATAGGTGTCCTTACCTTTTTCAGAGTTTGTTATTATCAAACCTCCCTGGAGGGCACTGCAGTGATCTACATCAACACACAAATTCAGTTACTGTCTTACACATTTTTGAGTTACATAACATGAGCATGGGGCATGCCCACCTTGTTTGTACATAGTTTTATTTTTTCACCCCTTGCGAAAGGTTTGGGTCTTATAGGTTCCCCTTTCCCTCCAATGGGTCTCTCTTGATACTCCCCACACTGCTCTTTCTTACAAAGGTATTCTCAGTAGAAGAAACATTGATGTATTTCGGCTATACGTATGCTCCTAACCTCACACATCAGGGGGCATCTGTTATCACCAAAATTATGTCCGCAAATGGTTATAGGAATCTAGCATTGTCAAAGCACTCATTAGTTAACTCATGGACCAAAAATGCATTTCCAAAAGGTCCAAAACTATACAACTAGTTATAAAATAAACATGCGTTAGGACTACACAGGGAGCCCATGCACATGCGCCATCCAGAAATGCAAGAACAGTGCACATGTGCACGATGCACAACTGTGGATGCAAAAAACCGCGCACCCCTCAGAAAAGTGCATTTATGATATTGGTCGGTTTTCCACCCACTTCTGGTTCATCTTCCAAGTCGATTTGACACCCAAATCTCAGATGAATCTAACTAGGGGGTTGGTCAAAGACCTAAGGGTACCCTAAAGGGCCCCTTGTTCACACTAAGAACTGGTTTCATAATTCCTCAAAGATATGCTATAAAAGGAGGCCATGGGTGCACTATATTTTCAAGGAATTCATTTGTATTGTTATGTTGTTGATATTCTCTTGGAGGATCCTTTTTCCTCATCAAGAGAATGCAAGCACCATTTCATTTGGCCATTCACATCACCACTTGAGTGAATGTGCTTTGGATTATCTTCACCATTTTCATTCTAGTTTGTTACTTGTAAGAAGAGCTCAATATTTGGGGGTCCAAGAGCCCTCCCTTGGAGGAAGAGGGGACCCATACATCTCCCTTTCTCTTTGGTGTTTTCTTTCCACTAATACAATCATTTCCATTGTTGGCATGAATGTTGTTTATTTCTTGTTCTAATGTCCTTATGCACTCTAATTTAGTTTTTCTTATTATTCTTAGTTTAGTCTTTTGTTTATATCATGTGTTTGATGTTTCTAACTCTTGCATTCACTTTTGTCTTGCCTAGCTAACCCAACTAGGCTTGTAAGCATCTCTATTTTTCTCATTTAGGTGACAAAAGGGGTGCAACAATATGGATACAAGAAAAGAGAGACCCCAATAATTCATGGTTAAAGATGCAGTACTACATCACAAGAGAAGAAATCCAATGGGTACTAGAAGGATGTCAATATCAGTGGAAGGTACCAATGGATGGAAAGAAAGGAGAAGAGGGAAACAAATAAGAAGAATACGGCACGTTGTAGAAATCCAATAGTCCAGGAGCCAATACTAGTAAATCCTCATAGCGTACACAACCAACAGAGAGTGCGACGATAGTCAAGAATCCAAGGAAGAAGGAAATGGTACCAAGGGCCTTCGTGCTAGGAATTGAGCACACATAAAGAACAAATGGGGTAGTGCATAAGAAAGATAATATCCCAACCCATGAGACAGGGAATAGAAACCTACTATAGGTAAAGAAAAATGAGTAGATAGAAACACCACCAAAGAGGAAATCAACCATGTATATAGGAGAAAAAATAAAGAAGATGAAAGTGTAGAAGAATCCCCCTCAACTCACCATAATTGAGGATGACGTATAATTTGTGGAAGATAAAGTAAAGGATTGAGGAGAAGAAGCATTGTGTGTCATAGAGTCACAAAGAGAAGAATTGATAAAGAAATTGATGGAATTTAAAGAATTTTTGGCGAGATTACAGCTCAATTTTGCACAGCAGAAAGGCACCACGTAGCAAGAGCCAATACATGAAGAAAAGGATATAGTCCAGACCACAATAATGGGAAGTGTAATGTTCCATAAAATCCAAGGAATGCTACAAGTCAACTAGGACACAACACGAAAAACCTTGAAGGAGATAGAGAAGTTGGACTTGGTGATATCCAAGATTCCAACCAAGGTGTTATATAAGTTGTAGTTTAGTGTCACTAATGAAGTACAATCGAGGGCTAGGACAGATGCAACAAACTTAGAGACAACAAAGGAGGAAAAACATTACTAGAGACATATCTCAAAGAACTGTAGCTCGAAATAAATGAAGAAAAACAACGCTAAATAAAATATAACAAAGACTTGAGGAAGTATTTCAGGCTATTCAAGATAGTGTACTAGCAGAAGAGTTAAGCATGAAAGAAAATATCTGAAAGATATCGCTGGATATCAAAGGGAAGAAACATGAAATATTAGACCTCATAGAGAAGGTGATCCCCAACACACCACCATAAGTTCACTCAAATAGAGAATAGGAGGTTGCAGGGCACATGGAGAATATGGTGCAAAGTATTAAGTTGATTGTACAATTATATGAAAAAAGTGCACAAATTTTGACAAGTCTACAAGAGGATGAAAAGTTACAGGAACTGGAAAAGAAGGAATAAAGTGTCAGCACAATTGCGAAAGAGCTTAAACAAAAACAAAAGGCCATGAACATTAAGGAGAGGTTGAGGAGCATGCTGGAACTAAAGAATATGCAGGTAGAAGTGAAGTCAATTTAGGCAGAGAAGCAGATGAGGTAGGATCATTTGGAGCCATTACAGTAAGATGTAGATCAAAATTTTTGATAGAGATGGATACAACAAAGGGCCAGATGGAAAATATAAGTTTAGAGGCTAAAGAGATGACGAAGGAATATCTCATGGCAGAGACTAACTCTATTGCAGAGAAGAGCGGACATGTGAAGACTTGTGTTGAAGAGATATCAATTTGATTCCAGAAGTTAGAAAAGTATGTCAAGGAGGAAAACATTGCCTGAGTGGCTTGGGACGAGCCATAGGTTAGTGTTGGGGGCTTGTTGGAGTAGGCTACTTTTTGGTATAGCATTGAAAATGAGGTAGGAAATTAAGCAATGGAACAAAGGAAGTAGTGCATGCCAGGAAAGAAGGAAAATCAACATGATAGAAGGAAAGGAAAGTAGTGCACCAAGAATTACGAAGAAAAAGCACAAATTCAAAGCAAGGAATGAAGACCAACCATGTGAAGGAAGTTACTATGAAGACAAGCCTATTCCACTAAGGTTAGGGTTTTGGGTTATGATGTAATGGGTTTTTACCCACATTTTGTAATATAAATAGAGGATGTATGAAGTAGATAGAGGAGAACTTATGTATGTTAGAATCCCTTTTGAGAACAATTATGAGTTTTAAGTCACAGTACAAGTTCTTGGTTGGAGCTATAGAGCTTGAATGATGTCAGTTTTGGAGACTTATGGAATGTAACTGAGGATCAGTTCGCAAGCTATGGAGCTTGGTGCGACGCTGATCATCCTCGCCATTTCTATACTTTTGATGTATTGCGCGTAGCACAAAAAAAATGATGAAGAATAATAAATAAGAAGAAGATCTTTATGGGCATAGCCCAGGGGGTGAACCACGGTAAAATATGGTGTCTCTATGTTTGGTTCTCTTATCTTTTTCTTTGATATGATTTAATGTTGAATGCATAAACGCATATGTTAGAGTTAATTTACAACACACACTAGATTAAACATGCTATTTTATGTAGAATGAATGTTAAGGGTTAAATGAATGGTAGATATGAATGATGGTATGGTAGAATGCATGTTGAAGTATAATAAGTATAAATATTCATAACATTCCCATTATTTCCATCCCTTCCATGATTGAAAAAATGTGGGCCATGCAATCACCCATAATCCATCTCAGGCGAGAGTGCATTGTGCACTCTATGCGCAGTGTTTCCTTCTAGTTTACCAGATGGGTCGATAGTTTCTATGGTTTTGTTGGAGAACTAAGGTAGAAATTGGGTCAGCCCATACATCCAACATAAGTTTTGGAGAAGAAAACAAAAACCAAAATAAAAGGTTAATGAATAACTCCCATAGATCATACTGTTGGCACAAAAGCATACCCTAGGTTCAACGCTACAATAGTGCACCAACAAAACGCTAACTACCGTCCCTTTCGGCAACACCTACGAAAAAAATGAAGTCTCACCCAAGGTAGAGGTAGGGGTAGTTGTAGGAATCCAGTGTCTACAACCTTAATTGGGACACAGATCTGTGATTGTAACACCTTACATAACACTCAGTAGTTATAGTTCAGTGGTATTCAATCTTTGTCTACAATGCAAATAAACCCTAATTACAGCACAACATAGTATTCAACAAAATTAAACAAATCCAATCACTAAGCATACAAATAGAGATCAGATGTAGCATTCATTCGCATTATTCAACATCAATAGATATACTTATCATTCATCTATATCAAATCACTAAACAAGTAAATACATAAACACATTAACGCATCACACAAAGCATTCATAACACAGGATGTATGTAGTTCACCCCCACCCTAGGGATACATCCACCAACTCTTCGTCTTCTTTATTAGATTTCTTAAACCTTCTTACATGCATAGATCCTTTAGATCAAATTTGCAGAGGATAGGAGATTTGCTCACCCTTCACTAGATCCTCCTTCCCCAAGCTAGGCTATAGCACAAAGTCTACACACAGTCCCTTACAGCCACTTGCACTCAGCCTTGCAGACATACACAAAGCACTTACAACTATTACTTGCACTTAGCACCACTTACAACTGACTTTTCATTCGCACTTAGCCATTCATACTCACTTAGCACTTAGCACATTGGCCTACTAGGTCTACTTCTTACATCACCTAGATACTTATTTATACATTACAAAATCAAGCCTAAACATGGGTAAACCCATGGGACGACATCCCCATTCCTGTTACATAATCCCAAATCCCAAGAATATCTAAAAGGGGGCTGAGATCCCGCGATCTCTGCTTCATCTTGCAATCCACCTTCGACAGCCTGTCGAAGTCCCAAAAATAGGTCCAACATGACCAAGGATCCTCAAAACTTGGTCAAGGGCCAACATGCCCCCAACACTCACCTATGTCTCGTCCCAAGTCACTCTGATATGGATAATTCTTCCTCAAAAACCTCAAGTTTGGCTCGAGTTGCTTCAATTTGTTATTGTTCCATGACCTCATGTCCAACAAACTCTTGGATAACAACTTTGTTGACAGGTCCCTCTAGGCATTGTTCTGCTGCAGTGATGACTTGCTCCAGTTATTCTCCTTGGCATTAGATCTATGTGAATAGATGGTAAGCCTCATCCTATATAGGTTGGAGCCTCTGAGTCACTTCCATGACTCTACTCTAAATGGTGTGGACCTATTGTTGAGCACTTCGTTTTTCTTGGGATCGCTTCATTCTTTCAACAATTGACAGGGGATTCAACTGTGCCTGTATTATTTCTGCTTGATACTTTGCCTCTTGGATCTGTGACTCCAGTGTATTCAGTTTTGGATTCTTAGTGAGTCTCTTGTAATTTTGGGCACTTCGATCACTCAGTTGCTTGCATTCCATGGAAAGGGAATTTATTCTCTCAACTGTACCTCAAGCAATTGCATCTCTTTGATCCCTCACATCCTGTGGAGTGTTGGTCACTGCGAGGAGATTGAAGTCTAGTATTCTTTGTTGTAGATGTTGGATAGCTTCTGTTATCTTCTCTACTTGATGCTCGACTCAGTATTTTGCCTTTGGATCCAAGACCATTACATAGCGGAGTTCTCTATTGACTTCTTCTTTCACTTCGAGAAGCTCTGCAAACAACTGTTCCTTTTCTTGTTGAATCTATGCTTTCTCCTTTTCAAAATTCATCTCAAGAGAAACATTCTCCTACTTTGCAAGTCATTGTTGTTCTGCGAGTGCTTCTCGCACTTGCTTCAAGGCCTGGGTGGATTTTTTAGTTTCTTCTTGTGTGCGATGAAGGTGATATTCGGTCGCATCCGCTAGTCGTTGGAGTTGGGTTGGCTCATATCCAAACTCTTGTTCTCCTTATGGAAGGGGCATAGTGGACACTGCGCAATTGGAATGAAGGGCCTATTGTACCCCTCAGAGTTCTACCTTGATTCCATCGTACATCTCCTCCTGCTTGGCTTCTTGTTTCTACAATATTTCCTATGAGGCATCGTTTACAGCTACGATGATGAAGTTAAAATCATTGACAGTGAGCACAGTCTTCATCTTAGTCACGGTGGCTCTATATTTCTTCCGGGAAGAGGGTTTTGAGGGAGAAACCTTCCTCTTCTTCGAAGGATCAACCTCATCTCTAGGTGGTGTTGCTTCACCTTGATTCTGCTCATATTATTTTCCATTGATCTCTTCTACCTCTTCATCACCCCCTCAGTCAGGTGATGTTGAAGCAATATTTTTTGAGGCACTGCTTAAGTCTTGGACTTCTTCGGTTTTATTTCTTTTGCTGGTTCTGGGTGTGTCATGTTCTATGTGAGCAGCCTATGGGATGTCAATTTTAGGATCAGACATCTCTGCAGGGTTAGCGAGGATAAGGAATTTGACTGACCATTCCTTAGTTATCTCCTCGAGGTCTTCTTCGGTGATATTATAGTATGACTGAAGCTCCTCCTTATGTTTGTCTTCTCACACAGTAATACATATGAAGTGTCGATATGCGTGGAACTTAATGAGGGGTCAGAAGCACTATAGGGTGTTCATCGTCATGCGAGGTTCAGCTTCGATAGCCCTCTTCAGTTGGAGGAAGTATGTGTGAAAGACAGTGTTCGACTGCCTATTATAACCCTAATTTTCACTAGACATGCTTACCTAACATCAGGCCATCTCATATGACTTCTTTGCCAAGCCAGTATTGAACATCTCTTCTTAAAAACACCCTTTTTAAAGGCCCACACACCCTGCTCCACTACAGCCTGCGTGTACACTCTAGATGACTCACTACAGCCCGCGTGTACCTACAAAAGAAAAAAAAAAGGAAATTTGTTGAAGGAGCACACAACTTTGGTAAGTTAACTAAACCTTTTGGCCATGCATGGCCGGTCATTCGACCAAATACCTAGCTCCTTCTAGCCTATAAAAGAAGGGGTAGGGTCCCCTTGTCCCAACCTTCGGCCTTCCTTGTGCAAAGAGAAATACAGAGAAAAGAAGTTGGAGGATAGTTGAAGAGGAGCCCAGAACTAGTTTCGAGGAGCAGTGCCGACCACAAATCGTAAGTTTACTCTTGTGAAGATTAATACAAAAATGAATACTTTTCCCATCCCTCCATATCATGTGTTCGATTTGAATGTTTATTTTATGATATTGTCACAACTAACCCAACAATTAGTATATGAAATGCATGTTTGCAGCTTTTTGTTTGTTCATGTGTGAATGCAGGTCAGCTTTGGGAGGAGGCTTGCAATCAAAGAGCGAGTGAAAGAAAAGGGATCAACATCAAATGAAGGACTTAATGTAGAGTTACTGAATCTCATTTACACCTTTGTATTGCATGAATATGGGGTTTTGTGTTGGGAGAATAGGAAAGAGTAGAAGCCTTTGAAATGGTCATTTTCCGCATGCATGATTAGAGCCCTTAAATGCTAGGTCTATAGGAGGGATTCCCACCCACAACAGAATTGGCAACCATACTAGGGATCTCTAGGGTTTTATGGGAGTCTTTTTTGGGTATGCTTAAAAAAAAAAAAAAATTGGTTTCATTACTTGTTTTTAGAGTTTCTACAAAAGTCCGAACTAGCAGGGATACTGGTCTTCCATACTAGTTCTTCCTGCTTACTTTTCTTGGTTGTATTTTCTTTTACGAGAAGTCACAGAGGTACACGCGGCTTTTATAAGTCTTGCATGCGTGCACATGTGCCCAGCCTTCACACAGCCCACGTGGACATGCTAGCTGATAAAGTGACAGTAGCAAGGTTAAGTTCATATTTTTTTTATTAAAGAGGCAGTCATCCTCTTCCCTGTCAGAAGTGATCCTTCTCAGGGGTTTTCTGAAACTCATTCTGGTCTCTGTTTTTGCAGTTTGTAGCTTAGTTACCATATCATATTGGTTTTGTTCTATGAAATTTTCCTTGGATTGTTTTTATTTTCTGACAAAGTAAGTTTTTGAGTCTTCAAGAGATTCCGGTTCTCAATACCAGTGGTCTCTGCTAGTGTTTGATTGCTTATATTTTCATTTTTTTGAAGATTTGTAGAGGTACACTTGGCCTGCATAAGGTCTGCATGCATGTACATGCACTCTGATATTTTACAGCTCGCGTACACATGCTAGTTGTTGAACTGTTAATTGCGTGCCTGTTGAGAATTTTGTTTTTCAAGGAGAGGCAGTCATCCTTTTCCTTGTCAAAATTTATACCTCTCAGGGTTCTTGGTCTCCATCATAGCAGTCAACAACTTAGGTATGATCACAACAATAACTTTATTTTTCATCAAAATTTTTCCTAGAATTTGTTTTCTTTCATAGGGTTTTTAGACAAGTGTGAGAGTCCGTTTTCATTAGTTTGTGTGTTATTGTGAGCAAATCTTTGCGATATTCTCTTATGCCAGAAGTTTTATTGGTATTTACTTGTCATCATTTTTCCTTTTTTTCTTTGCGAGCATTAAATAAAAAAACTCTTTTATTTCTTGGTTTGGTTAAGTAGTTATTGGTTTGCATTAATAACCAGGAAAATATTTTCTTTCATAAGTTCTTTGTTGTTTTCTTAGGACAATAAGTAGCTCGTAGTCGAGTGAAATCCTTTTTTGAGTTTGTTGTTCAAAGATCTTGGAAAAAAATTTAGTTTGAAAAGTTGGTTAAGAATTGTGTCAAGAAGAAGTTATTTTGTTTCCATCTTTCTGTTTATTTTTCTTTCGTCTCTCAAACATCATTAGTTTCACTTTCATAACCTTTGAATTAAGACAAGCCATAAAAAATTAACGATTAATTAAAATCAATTAGACTTTATGTTTGTAGTGTCCATCAATTAGTCCAGGCTAGAGCCTTGATTTAGGTTGGAGAGGAAACTCTTCAAGGCTGCAAAACATACATAAGAGTCTGTGCTAGGGAGTGTTAAATGTCCAGTATCGTGAAAGTTATCTGGGACCTCCCTCTAATATAGGGGATAAACAAAAGGTCGTGTGCGGAAAGGTAGAGGATATAACCCCTCCAAAGTTGGACCAATCGTAGTGGAGAACACATATAGAGGGCTTGTCTTGGGATCCCATTGATTGCATTTTCCACAGAGCTTAGTGGGTCTCGAATTCATTCGAGGTCATCAGTTGTCTTTCAGACCATTTTCTTTCGATACCCTTGACAGGTTTCAGGCTTGATACCCTGCTCATTGTGGGCTACTCGACTATCGACTGTACCCGCCTGGTGATTGTTCACGCACTGGCAACCTAGTTGCCTATATTTTTTAGAGACATACATAGGTGACTGCGGGGGTATACCACGGTACCTAGGATAGACATCGAGCCATGATTTGTAGAGTATACCTGGAGGGTGCTTTCATGTTCGAGTTTCACTTGCACTGGTAAGTTTCTCTAGTGTTGGTTGTTGTAACTGTTCTTCCAACTAGTTTAGTGTTTGATTGTTTTATCTTGTAGGGTCTTTTTTCTAGTGTGTGTTGTTTTTGAATGAATAGAAATCCCTAGTGTGTCTTGGATCTTCTCACACAATGGAGGATCACGAGCTCCATTGGTCATGAAGGCTTCTTGGCCTGCCCTCGGTTACACTGGAGCCACCCCCACCACCGCTAAGTTGAAAGCTCGACCAACAAGGGTCTTTTGAAGCGACCGGGTCACAAGAAATTATGCCCGACCAACATCTGGAGGAACCAACTATTTCAGACCTTGGAGCGAAAGCTATTGGTCCACTCGAAACTCCAACCATTGAGATTTCGGTGCCCATCATCATATATATTTATCCTTACAGGCGCCAGACAGTGTCACACGCAGCAATGGAAACAAATGCTGCCACTTCTTCTGGGAATTCTTCTATTCCCACTACGATTGTCACCACAAGGGGTGTTCCACCCCCTAACCCACCATCGTCAGTTTGAGCCACCATGGTCTCGACTGCCTCTACCTCGAGTAGTGGTCTGATCCTATATTTGGTAGTGGCCACTGCTCCTTTCACACAGAGTGCGACAGACCCTCCATTCTCATATAGGATGCCTAGCTCAGGTACAAGCTCTGTACTATCCTACTCCACTTTACAGACTTTAGGTTTGGGGGCAGGGATCTCTAACACTCCTTTGCAAGGACCCATGGGGGGCACTTCAGCTCCTTTTAATGCTTTTCCTTATGGGGGAGTTCATTTACCTCCTTCGTCCCCTTCGCTCGGCAGTACCCACCAACAATTTATCGGGCCAAACACACACCATAGTTCACTTGGAGTAGCGAGTCAAGGACCACCTTCTCATAATATGTCGATAGGGTCGACATCATATTCTTTGTTCGATGTGTTTGGTAACAACACTTTCTCATTAGCTACTTTCCTGACTGGGGGAAACCTCGGTTATGGCCAACCTAATCCTATGTAGGGTACTATTCCTGCACAGGGGGCAAACCCAGGAACTTCTTCCACATCAGGACCTTGGAATTCTTGGCAAGGATCAGTTCCCTTGTCAAGAATACCGATATGGGGAAATTATTTTCACAACCAATGGAACCCCAGGCAAGGTGCAATACCTATGCCCATAGGATCGGCATGGGGCAACCCTTCCCAAAGTCCTCCGAATGTAATGCATGTCCAACCATCTATGTCCTATTTCGTGAATCATTTGATGATGTCTCCTCAAATGTAAAATCCATATGCTATCCATGGCCATGGTTTTTACCAGAACCCTAGCCAACAACCCAAATTTTCCTGGCAACCTGGTGCCAGTCAAACTCCAAGCCCCTTTTCCCATGGTTATCACCAACAACCCAAACTACCTTTCATGGCAACCTTGCACTTGCCAAACTTAACAAGGTTGTTGAATGACCCTATCTATCATGATCCGCATTGGCCCCCTATGCTGACAAAGTTGCCTTCGGACATACCAAAGTTCGAAGCCAAGCCTAACGAATATCCAGGAGATCATGTGACTACTTTTCACCTTTGGTGCTCATCTAATTCATTGAAAGATGACTCCATACAGTTACGATTGTTTCGATGTACTCTCATTGGGAGTGTTGAAAAATGGGAAAATGAGCTCGACCGCTCAAGATACTCTTCCTTCGAAAAATTGGCTATGGATTTCCTAAACCATTTCCGATTACCTGTGAGATATGACACTAGCATAGAGTTTCTGGCCAATTTCGAACAGAAAAAGGTGGACCATATCTCTGATCACATCCAAGAATGGAGACGTTGAAAGAGTTTGATTAAGGTGCCAGTCCCACCAGAATTCCTACTAGAGTGGTTGCTTAAGTCTTTGGTCCCACAGTTATCCAAAGATGTTGCAATGTCGGGAGTGTTTTTCGAAGAAGATGCAATCATGAGAGCTCAACAGCTTGAGCTAATATATTCTCAGTCTGGTCTACTCTAGGAGGTATTTCCATATGCTCCACGATCAATACTTGATGAAACCAGACAGCGAGATGGACCACATGCCGATGGTATTGTTAGTTCAGCACAAACAAATCCCATTGAACAATTGATGAAACAATTGCAGCAATTGTCTATCCAGCATACAACGTCTAGCCATACTACTATTTTGGTTGCTCCCCATACCCAAACATCAGATGTACACAGTGTGCAATCGACAAATCCAAAGGCCACCCAACACCTTGATGGAAAGAAGAAACAATGTAAGAAGGATAAGGGGGATAAGAAACTCACTAATAATGTTGGCAGGGGAAACACTGAAAATAGGAAGTCAAAGTATCCATGTAACCTATGCGCAGAAGACCACCCGACTCACCAATGCCCTTTACTTGTGGAGGCCCAAACGTTATTGTCACAACAACAACCTATTGTGTTAACAAACCCATTCCAACATGGGAAAAACTTAACTCAAGCCTCTACAAGCACAAAAGGGGGCAGTCAAGGACCCCTTTCATCTGCATATAATGCTTCGTCCTCGAATGTGTATATGATGAAAGGTGATGCCTATATATCGACTAGAGCACATTACTACGAAAATCCAAGAACCTCTGAAAAAGGTAAAGAAATTGAGATCCCATCTCTTCCTCTCCAAATAGAGAAGACGTTGGGCAAAAGAATGACACGCATCCCAAAAGGCACATTCAAGAAAGCTTCTCACAACCCAAATGCAAGGGCCGCCCATAATTACTCTGTGGTGGAGGATTTGTCTCAAACGCCTTGTGCGATGTCTACTTTGGAGGTCCTACAGAGATGCCCTTCCCAAAGAAAGGCTTTGTTAGCCACTTTAGGATCTGTCAAGACTTGTAACTCGGGTATGATCATGCTTGATATGACCGACTTAAAACCTCATCTCCCTTACCACGTAGTGTTTCAGATAGTAGTGGCTTACTCCACAAAAATTTTTACCCGGAATATTTTCCGCACGGTGGTTGATGAGGGTGCCTCGACATGCGGAATGTCTTTGGCATGTTGGAAGGCCATTGGCCAACCCTCTTTGTCTCTGTCACCTACTCTTCTTACCACTTTCAATGGTCATTCATTCTGACCACATGGAATCATCCCTTCTTTCCCCATGCAGTTAGGAGGTAATACCGTGTGTGTCGAAGTTGAAGTGGTCGATACACCTCTCGACTACAATCTCTTGTTAATAAGGAGTTGGACCTATTCCATGCAAGCAATGGTCGCTACAGTTTTCTGGGTCTTGTTGTTTCCACACAAGGGTTAGATCGTGACCATTGATCAATTGTCTTTCTCCCGTCTTGACCCTTCATTGGGGGCATCTACGGTCCTAATGATTGATAACCATCAACCCGACGTCGTTAACATAGGGGTTGGTTTGTGCCAACTTTTGATGGGTAATTTTGATTACCCACCTCCTTCAGGCGATTTTAAGTTTGTATCCAATCCACCTAAGGTTGAGATTTTCCAAGTATCGTCATTTCGTACAACCTACTTCAATGATCCATGGACTCTTCCTTACCCAACAATTACGATGGAAGGGACAGGGAATCATGGTATGGCCATGCCCTTGTCCGCAGTATAATTTGTGTACTATACAGTCCAAAAAGCTTCCTCCGACCCCGATCCGACTCCCGCACAAGATTTAGATCCGATTCTAGAGCCTACTTGGGCTCAAGGTTCCCTTTCCGACACTAACTCTTTAGACTTAGTCTTGCCATAAGACGAAGCGATTATTGAAGCAATGACTAGTCCGGACAAACGTTGGGATGATATCCATCATAGATCTTACTTCCTCCCAGAATTATGAATATTTGAGGTAGGGGAATTCACTTTGACTATGGCTAGAGACAAGTATTGTCCTATCAACCCTTGGCTACACACGTTGTTTACGCCGAAGGAAATATGGAAACCATAGCTAAAATGATTCCTATCGATATCTCCAAAACCCCTGGCGTCGTGGAAAATGTCTTTGTCAGAGCAGACTGCTCCCCAGAGATGATGCCAGGCCTCGACCCACGAAGTGTCGAGCATGAGAAATATTTTTTGTCTTTCAAGATCTCTTTGAAATCTGAAAGCAACATCTGACAAGACTGCATTTATGTTTTTCGATCTCGTTTGTATTAACTGAGAAAAGAAAACAATGACGGGTCTTCTTTTAAGCCCTTTTCAGACCCTTTAAACATGAAAATATTGTTGAGCGATCTTTTTTCCCTTCACGCTCATTAAACTGAAATTTGAAGGCATGTCTGTCCGGTGGTAGTTTACCCATTTTTCAGTCTGGATGGTCAACTGTACGAACAAAGGTATACTCTAGAAACCTCGATTATCTAGAAGAGTACCCGCAGGTATAATTTTAACCCTTTTTCGGGCCTGAGGGACTAAATGTACGAAAAGGAACCCCCACAGAGTCCATAGTTAATCTCTTTTCAGACTCCCTAAAATTGAAAAGATCGTTGAGTGACCTTATTGTTTCACACTCTTTAAAATGGTCCAGAAGAAACTTCCTGACAGAGTCCATAGTTAAGTCTTTTTCAGACTCCTTAAATATGAAAAACTTGTTGAGTGATCTTGTCTTTATCACACTCATTAAAATGGTTTTGAATAGACCTCTTGTCGGTGATAGTTTACCCCTTTTTCGAACCGACTAGACTACCTTTGAAAAAGGTACCCCATTGGAGTCTCCTTTTACATTTTTTCAGACTCTCTAAATATGAAAAACCACCGAGCTTACCTTCTCTAAGCTCGTTAAAATTACATCGAAGGATGTTACCATTATGTGTTTTATTAATTTCATTTGCACACCCACGTCTTTGCCTAATGCCGGCTGCATGTTTCTCTCAAATGAACCATCTGAAGCATGCCTTATACTCAATCCCTGTAGCACTTTTCCTTTGCATCTTGACACCTTTGGCCCCGGGAGGAATTTTTCAAATGTCCTTGCTCTGAACATCAGTCTTGTCCTTGCGCCTAGAACTATATGTTTGTGAAATTCATTCCTCCTTTGTAACGTAGAATTCTTTTAATCTTTTTCAAGATTTCCAAAATTATTGAAAAAGACAAAAAAAATCAAATATACCCCAAAAAGAGGAAGGAATTTTTTTTTCTTTTTATTGGCAACACAATGAGTCGCCCTTGGACAAAGCATATCCTTCCATTTTTTCTTCATGATCTAGGATTTAATATGACCTTAGGAATTTGTTCTCTCTACATAGAGTTGTGTCCTCCTCCATTGGGTTATTCTTCCAAATATATGGAGAGTTTGTGTTGCCTCCTGCATCATGAACTTATGTCAATTCCATGCTGCCTGAGTCTCATCTTTTGTCATGCTATTTTCCAAGGTAATTTTTTACCAATCCTAAGTCATCCCCTCTAAAGTTTGTCTCTTTCCCTCATGCCAAACCATCCCAAAATTCCAATCAAGTCTTTGTTCGAAATCAATGAAGCCTTCAATCTAATCATCAATATTCTCTAGTCCATGACCGACGAGCCGTCAAAAACCTCTGGGTAGTGAACTTGTACACTCATATTACACTCCTACCCAAGTTTTGAAGATTTTTAAGTTGTTGCTTGATCTCTGAAGACCTCATCTCTAGCCATCAGGACTTATCAACTTCTAAGAATATGGATACTATACATGTATATCTTTTTTATTTTGAGATGTAGATCCGTTGTGTATTTCTTGTGGCTACACTTTATATAGTTATATGACATGGATATACAGTGTATTTGATTGGTAGCCATGATTTTATTTCATCCCAAGCATGGGTATGCCTGCCTCGGTGAGACAATTTTTATTTTGCAGATGGCACCTCTCGAATTCTGGTCCCTGGGCTCACTGGTTTGGTACGTTGATAAAGATTGATAATGTGTTTCGGCCATCAGATTCTCTTCTGACCTCACACATTAGGGGGCATCTGTTATAACCCTAATTTTCACTAGAAATTCTTACCTGACATCAGGCCATCTCATATGCCTTCTTTTCCAAGCCATTACTAAACACATCTTCTTAAAAACACCCTTTTTAAAGCCCCACACACCCTGCTCCACTATAGCCTGCATGTACACTCTAGATGACTCACTATAGCCCGTGTGTACCTACAAAAGCACGAAAAAAGGAAATTTTATGACAAAACACATAGCTTTGGGTAAGTTAACTAAACCTTTCGGCCATGCATGGCCAATCATTCGACCAAATACCTAGTTCCTTCTAGCCTATAAAAGAAGGGGTAGGGGTCCCATTTAAAAGGAGGAAAATCATAGTAAAGAAACTATACCCAATTGAGAACTCCCCTTGTACCAACCTTTAGCCTTCCTTGTGCAAAGAGAAATATAGAGTAAAGCAGTTGGAGGACACTTGAAGAGGAGCCCCGAACCAATTTCGAGGAGCAGTGCTGACCACATATTGTAAGTTTACTCTTGTGAATATTAATACAAAAAGGAATACGTTTCCCATGTTGCCATATCATGTGTTCGAGTTGAATGTTTATTTTATGATATTGTCACAACTAACCTAGCAATTAGTATATGAAATGCATGTTCACATCTTTTTGTTTTTTCATGTGTGAATGTAGGTCAGCTTTGGGAGGAGGCTTGCAATCAAAGAGTGAGTGAAAGCAAAGGGGTCGACATCAAATGAAGGACTTAAGGTAGAGTTACCGAATATAATTTACACCTTTGTATTGCATGAATGTGGGTTTTTTTGTTGGGAGAATAGGAAAGAGTAGAAGCCTTTGAAATGGTCATTTTTTGCATGCATGATTAGAGCCCTTAAATGCTAATTCCGTAGGAGGGATTCCAACCCACAACATAATTACTTTTCCCATCCCGCCATATCATGTGTTCGAGTTGAATGTTTGTTTTATGATATTTTCACAACTAACCCAACAGTTAGTATATGAAATGAATGTTCACATCTTTTTGTTTGTTCATGTGTGAATGCAAGTCAACTTTGGGAGGAGGCTTGCAATCAAAGAGCAAGTGAAATCAAAGGGATTGCCATCAAACAAAGGACTTAAGGTAGAGTTATCGAATCTCATTTACACCTTTGTATTGCATGAATGTGGGTTTTTGTGTTGGGACAATAGGAAAGAGTAGAAGCCTTTGAAATGGTCATTTTCTGCATGCATGATTAGATCCCTTAAATGCTAAGTCTGTAGGAGGGATTCCCACTCATAACACTGCCACTATTTCCCCATATTGCTCAAGTACCAGAGTGTCGTGAACTTCACAGCAAGCGGCTTGAATGACTCAATGTCCGGGAAGGTTGCACATTCCGACATCTCCCAAGTAACAAACACGGTGAGGATCATGAGCCAGCAAAAGTGGAACTCATAGCCCTGATCATGTGCTTCGTGGCAGTCTAATTATAGTTGATTCACTAAGTACTTGACTCAGTTCATCTGTACACCTTCCACACATTTTTCCACGAGGTCAATGACAAAGCATGTGACCTGTGTGGGTCTGTTCTTTCGTACTATATTCCATGCAATTAACTGACATTCTAGGTGCACTGTGCCATTCTTGATGGAGGATGGAACTTCCCAACATTCGAGAAGGCTTCATTAATTCAGTTCAGTGCAGTCCCAATGGTCTAGTGGTGATCCTTCTGATCATAAATTCCTTTCTACCCATTCGAGGTATCGGTCTAATGGTTATACTTTTCCCAATGGATATATTGTCTCTCCATGGAGAAGTTCCATGTGACGTTGTTCTGATATCCTGACGAAGTTCAAGTTTTTCAAATTTTCCTTCTGCAAAGTTCCCTCTGGAATTGTCTGTAACTTTTCGATCTTTTCTCTCTTCTTACTTATTTTTCTAGCCTTCTTTCCAGTGAGCTTCATCTCAGTATTCCTCTTTTCATTTTGATTCTTATCTACTCCTGGTATAGTAACTTCGTGTTGTTGATATTCCTTCCTAGGATTTGAGGGAAATACTTCTTCTGGGGTAGGTGCTTTAGTCTTCTGTGAGTATTCTTGTGTTCTTCCAATGTCGACATTCAAGTCTCTAGTTTTAAATAGCTTTGATCTGTTCTCTTGTTCTGCAATCAAGTTTGTAATCTTCCTAGTCATGAAATATTTTAATTCTTGTTTCTTCTTCTCTAAGACTTCTTCTTCTTTCCTTCTGGCTTGATCTCTCTAAATCCAAGGTTTTCCTAGTAATATAACAAATGGGGCATTGTTTTCAAAAAAAATAATAACTTAAAATTCTTCCTCTGTCAAAGTTCCATGAGCCCTCATAGATATCTGGGTGATCTTTCCACATATGTTTATCAACTTTCCTCTAAATAATCATATTCCCCCTAATGAAGGAATCATAGCAGGATTTCCTAAGGTTTCCCAAGTTCTTTCTGTTATAATATTCACCTCTGTTTCTTCATCTAGAACATAGTCTATGTTGAAGTCTCTTATTTTTTCTTCTATGTATTATGTTTCTTTGAAGATCTATGATAAGTTGATATCTCGGTGGTCATTTAGGGTTTCTTTCATTTGCAGTAATACAGTCTCTAATTCTTTCTGGGGTTCTGCCATGGTATTAGAGTCTTGACATTTCTCAGGGTCTTCTTGGCTCATATTCATTCTTTCAACGTTAGCAATCATTCTAGGGAAATCCATAACTTCATGATCCACATCTTTACAACAAAGACAACTAGGTCTTCTACCAGGGCATTCCTTAGCAAGATGTCCCAGTCTTATACAACTGTAACAAAGAGTTAATCCTCTCTTTATTTTAAATTATCCCCAACCCTTCCTGTATGACACACTACAACCATAGTAGCTAACCTGCAAAAAATTCTTTCTAGGATCCTGCATCCATTTTTTAGTCCAAAAATTCTTTCTATGCATAGGTATAACATATATTTCATTATTTCTATCAGATCTACTCAAATCAAACCTCTGTTCTTCTAGTTGTGCCCTATTTTTCAGGCTAGGACAAAATTTATCAAATATACCTAGATCCATACTTTTGAAACAAAAATTTCCACTAATCTTACATTTAGTAGAGCACAAAGCTTCCAGATCTAAAAATTTTCACTATTATTACCTCTATTAGAGAACAAATCATTCAGATCTTACCTCTTTTCTTCAGATCAGACTTCTTTTCTTAGCATAGAGCTTCACAGATCGATTATAATACTGCAAACTAGAGAGACGGATCTACGCACAGAGCTTTCACAATTTCAGGTCAAATCTTTGCACAAAGCTTATCTTTCCTTAGTTCCTAGAAATCACAGTTTCAGTCCCAGAAACGGAACCATTTGTTGGCACAGGGGCAGACCCAGGGTTCAATGCTACAACAACACACCAACAAAACCCTAACTACTGGCCCTTTCGACAACACTTGCGAATCAGATGAAGTCTCACCCGAGGTAGAGGTAGGGGTGGTTGCAGGAAGCCAATGTCTACAACCTTAGCTGGGACACATGTCTGTGATTTTAACACCTTACATAGCACTTAGAAGTTATAGTTCAGTAGTATTCAATCTTTGTCTACAACACAAAAAAACCCTAATTATATCACAGTGCAGTATTCAACAAGATTCAACAAATCCAAGCACTAAGCATACAAATAGATATTGGATCTAGCATTCATTCACATTATTCAACATCAACAGATCTACCTATCATTCATCTATATCAAATCACTAAGAAATTAAATACATAAACACATTAACGCATTGCACAAAGAATTCATAACACCGGGTGTGCGTGGTTCAGCCCCACCCTAGGGCTACTTCCACCAACTCTTCATATTCTTTATTAGCTTTATTCAACCTTCTTACATGCATAGAGTCTTCAGATCAACTTTGCAAAGGACAGGAGATCTGTGCATTCTTTTCTATATCCTCCTTCCCCAAGTTAGGCTACATCACAAAGCCTACACACAGTCCCTTACAGCCATTTGCACTTAGCCTTGTAGACATACACAAAGCACTTACAAATTTTACTTGCACTTAGCACCACTTACAACTGACTTGTCATTCACACTTAGCCATTCATACTCACTGAGCACTTAGCACACTGGCCTACTAGGTCTACTTCTTACATCACCTAGCTACTTATTTATACATTACAAAATTGGGCCTAAACATGGGTAAACCCATGGTCTGACATACCCATGCTCGCTACATAATCCCAAATCCCAAAAATCCCTAAAAGGGCACTAAGATCCCATGATCTCTACTTTGTCTTGCACTCCACCTTCGACAGCCTGTCGAAGTCCCAAAAATAGGTCCAACATGACCAAGGGTCCTCAAAACTTGGTCAAGGGCCAACACATACTCATAGGATTTACAAATGTGTGAGATCATGAAGAATCTACAAGTAAAGATGAAGATTTGAGAACTTAGAATGATGATCCTACAACATAGTAGGATTATATATTGTTCTAATAAATATATCTTGGAGACTCCCAGTAATGTGAATATTGAAGAGGGGGAATCTAAGAAAGAACTATTACAGATTGGAGAACTATGTTTCGGGCAGTCTAAAGTGTTTATAGATTTTTGGAAGGAAAATTATGAATGGTCTAATGGTAGAGGTACATAATGTATCATGACATACTGATTGATTAAGGATTAGGTTTTAGAACTCATCCCCATACATGTATAATGAGGCCAACTGGCAGTTACGAGGAAAATGATTGGCACACTTTTGAGGTAGAGATTCATTATTGTATATAGAGGATTCCAAGCATGTATTCAAGTAGGGATATATTCAGTACATCTTTGAGAATGTATACTTGTTGCAGACTTGTAGAGGTTGATTTTAAGATATATCATATTAGTGGACATATTTGATTCGAAGAAGCTTTCAGAATAGTGAAGTGGCATATTAGTTATCATTTCATACAGTTGAGTAGCAGAGTCATGGATAATTTTGTGACATATGGACAACAATGAATTCATGAGATATTTGGCAGATGTAAAAGACAATAATTGATATGAACCAGAGAAGCATAGTGATAGGTAGAACTAGCTAATGACATGAAGGAAAGTCATGAGAGGCACTATTATCATTGAAATTTTGTCTGCACATGGTTACAAGAACTCAGCATCGTCAAACAGTGATGAAGTCATCCATGGACCTAAATTAATACCAAAGAATTCAAAAAAGGTCAAAAAACTATACAAAGTAGTGAAAAATTGAAGAGCACTATGCAAACATTGGGCGTGCACGTGCATGCGCGGAACATGAATGCAGAAATCGCGCACAGGCACACGATGCGCGACTGTTAGCGCAAAAATCCACGCACCTGCTAAATGGTGCATTTATGAGAGTGGTCGGCCTCCCAACCACTTATGGTTCATCTCCCAAGCTGATTTGACCCTCAAATCTGGACTGGATCCGACTGGTGGGCTGGTCAAAGACCTAAGAATGCCCTAAATGGCCTCTTTTCACACTACAAAGAAGTCAAACAATAACCCAAAGCAATGCTATAAAAATCCATGGATGCAACTCATTTTTTCAAGGAATTCAAAGTAACGTTATGCTGCCTCTATTTTTTTGAGGACTCCATCCTTGATAAGAGCATATTGGTACCATTACATTGGATAATCCACCTCACCATTGAGTGGATTTGTAAAGAGTTATTTCATCACCATTTTCCATTTTTCTTTGTCGTAAGAAGATCTATCTAGTGAGGGTCCAAGAGCCTTCCCTTGGAGGAAGAATGGACTCATAGTCCCCTTTCTTCTTGGTGCTTTGTTTTCACTAATAGATCAGCCTCAAACATTGGTGACATGGGTCTTATGGTTCTTTTTGTTTCTATGTCCCTATGCTCATGAATTTATTTTTTATTGCATCTCTTAGTTTAATTCTTAATCGTAGCTTTTATTTTCTTTCCCTAACTCTTTTCCTTGTAGTTTTCCTCCTCAGCAGACCCAACTGAGCTTCCAAGCACCTCTATTTTTCTCACCAAGGTGACGAAAGAGGCACAACAGATTGGTGACTCCACTGGGGACAGGTGTCAATTTCCTACGTCATTTTGGTTTTTCTTGCTCTTCTTTTAGTTTGTTTAACTTCCAGGTGCACTAACCGGCCTAAGCCGACCTGCCAACCAACCAATTCCAAGTTGAATTGACAGAAATTCATTCGGATTTTTCATTCTCGGCCATGTACCATATATGCGCGGGTTTTTAAGCCTAATGACGTGCATTGTGCGCCCATGCGCCTGATTCACAATTCTGTTCTGCGCACGCGCACCTATTGAATTATCTCTATTCGCGCGCATGCGCTCTGTGCGCCTCTGTCTCCACTGAGACCCGCGCATCTGTGCAAAATTTCACATTGTAAAGTTGTTGATATGTGGGGAAGGCCATTTTCCTTCTTAAAAATGATGTCAAGCATGTTTTAAAGCTGCACCACACTTAGTCCCCTCATCATATAAAGGGGTTAGTCAAAAAACACATAGGTACTTAGGAGGATAAAATCAATTTCCCTTCTTTGCTTTTTTCCACATGGATGGCTTATTTTGACTCACAAGATAAGTTGGAAATCATTTTTAATCACATTTAACTTGCATTGGGACTAGAAGTTGAGTAAAAATCACTTAGTATGCTCTTCTCTTGTGCCTCCAAGCGATCTTGAGAATCAGAAAAAGATTGTGAAACGATTTCATCTCCCTTAAGAACATTAAAACCTTTAGGAGAGGACAACAACCCTTCTTGGGACTCCTCTTAGTTTACTTTTTCAAACACATCTGAATATTGTAATGGGCCCATACATGCCCACATGCTACAAAGATAGGATAGTGTTTGAAGTTTTCTTTCTTAGATCAAAACACTAGGAAAGTTTAAAGGTTTGTAATGGGCCCATACATGCCCACATGTTCAATCTAGGATAGTTTCAAAGATTTTCTTAGATTACATCACAATAGGGAGTTAAAGGGATAGTAACGGACCCACATGTCCACATGTTAGCTTCCTATGGGATTTTGAATTACGCGAGGTTGTACCAAAGGCACTTAGTTAATTAGGTGATCAAACACTTGTAAGGACCAAGCGAAGTCCACATGTAGGAAGGTGACATCTAATTCACTAAAAATTGGCACACTTTCACTCACACACAAAAGTCACTTATCACTCACATAGCTTCTTCTTGAAACATGGAGGTCAAAGTAAGTTTTCCTCCAAAGGGATTCCGAAAATACCCCACCCTTTTCTTGACAAGACTATCCACTCCCATTTTAAATCAACGAGGTTGGTTTGCACCCCCAACCTCCCAAAAAAACTACATCTAAAATCTTTCTAAAAACTCACTAAGTTTTCCTCCACAGGAGGTGCCGAAATAAATTTTTTAGTCTAGGTAGGATTTTGGGGATAGGCATCCAAATAACTCCCCGTTATCTGGTTCTCACATTGTCAAAACATAGAAGTTGTCAAATAGGAAACTGAAAATCCTCCAAGTCAAGTGTTCCAATACCATAAGGCAGGGAGATACCCATGAAGGGTTGAAGGCCGAGGTCCGATTGTTCTGTGCATCCCCCATTGAGGCACCCACCTCTTGGATGAGATCCTGCCCGTGACCCATTTCTTAGGTCGAAAATATAAATGCCGCACTTTGACACAGGTACCTAGTGACCAATTTTAGGACATCTACCCAGGTGGCAATTGTGGGCTGGAATTGCACCTTGATTGGATTTTGTGTGGCTATTGGTAAATATCGCCAGCTCTTTCGGCATATGCCCCCTTTACCCCTCATTATAACCAATTATTTCATCCTTCACTAGTTTCTCTTCCAGTGACTTCAGACCCCACTATTGAGTACTATTGGAAGGTCCAGTGTTATTTGAGAGGAAGGACGTTACGTCTTCTAGGAAACAAGCATTTGATTTCTTTTTTGATTCCCCACATGGAGAAAACCCACTTACCCACATATATGCTTCTTTTTCAAAACATTTTATGTATGATGCACATCTGATTACAGTTTGATTTGGATATATATATATATATTGTGTAAACATTCAACGCAAAAGGCTCTTGTTTCTATATTACTCTCACCACTCGTTCCACACATTCACACAGCTAGTCTGACATCATAGGGGAACCACAGAACCCCCATCGTTCACAATGCTTGCTAAAACTCCCTCCTATCCTAGGGGGAGTGTCCGGTCATGCCCGCTCATTGGAACCTCCTTCACACACTCCTATGAGTGCTACTATTTTAGGATCAGATTTGCTTGGTTCTACATTACTTGGGTCAACTTCCCAAGGTCATCCATTCACTCGCTCTCCTTTACACGGAAGTGGGGGACCCACTTCCTCTCAAGGAGGAAGTACCAACCCACCTATCCCCCCTCAAGGGTCAGGTTCAAAACACACTATGGCAGGAGATAATCCTCCCCCCCC
>SNQJ01S0088421.1:0-26504 GCA_010110895.2 Picea sitchensis
AGTTGTGTGGTATTCCCTTATTCCAGTTAGGGTTTTGTTTCTCTGGAATTAGAAACTAATTTACAAACTCCATGACCACATTATCCTTCTTCCACCATATTTCCCCATACACTAGCAATCTGCAGGCTTTAGCAATAGAATGTTTTGTCACATGCATCAGAATTTTTCCAACCATAGATTCAAAGCCATCAAAATTATGTGCAAACACCATCGAGATATATTCATCATGCCCCTAGAACATTGAGAAAAAATCGAACCAGCCAACATCCTTGAATTTCTACGCCATATGATTGAATGCTTCGAGAAATTATGTGCCTTCTGGCTCTAGTCTGATTATCTGACCACTCTTTTTGGGTGTCATATTGTTGATATGATCCTATAGACAATTCTAAGAAGATTGATGGTTGAATATTCAATTCTCAAGAGCTGTTAAAAACTGGAAGTCATCTCTTTACCTACAAACCCTGCATAGAATAACATACATACTAAAATAGGAAGATGATGGTTTCATTCATGATAATTAGACGTGTTGATTTGATGTAGAGGTGGCGAGTACAACTCAATCCTTCATATATAGTTGTTATCATAAAAATAGCAACCCGAAATATATCATAAAGAGGTATGCATATCCTTTGATCATGATTTAAAACGTTGGGACATGATCTAGGCAGGGTAGCACATGCAAAACCATGATTATTCTCGATGCTGCATGAATAACGCTATTCCTGTAGCGCCTTTTGTGACTTGGAAAATTTTGAAAATTCAAATAATGAAACAACAAGTGATGTGACAAAAAATCCTCATATCAAATCCTAATCTTTAAAAAATTCAAAAATCATTTAAAATGTGCAATAAAGATTGAAAAGTAATCTTCCAAGCCAAGAGGTAAAAACAAATTTTTAATAGAAAATCATGAAAAATGAGTAGGACAAGGACTAGGGACACCCAATCAGTCAAAAACAAAGGTTAGGGACTAACAGAGACAATGATGAAGATGTTGAGTTGTTTTTTGTCTTAGAAGAAAAAAGCATGAGCGGTCGTCCTTCTAATGAAAATGAAAGCTTATGCCAAGAACAGCATGTTAAGGAGAAACAACCATCCATTTATATACATGAGGAGATTTTTTACCATCAACTAGCAGATGTTATCAGAGAGGGAAAAAGAGGACTGGATTAGCAGCCTACATCAGCCATTCGCTCACCTATACTTGCAACAAACATTCAACCATATGTGAACAGCTGCGAAGCAGAGCATGTTTTCTTTTATCGACCTAGTAGGTTTTATCACCTATTTTATGAACCTGTAGGGGAGTGCATGGAGTTTTATTTCCTCCATGTATTGAATCCTTCAAGATTTATCTTACCTTCATCATCAAGAGGTAATATAAAGAATGTAATTAATTTTCTGTCATAGTTTTATTGTCCATTGTTGATTAGTGACGGAGTAAATAAGTTTTCAGTTAGGAAGTTACTTGAATGGCTCTGGTATAAGTTTGTTTTCACCTAGCGCATTGTAAAAATTGGTTAGTTTAGGATTGTACATAAATAATCTCCTTCTGGAGCATGTGTGTTTATTTTCGCTTTAAGTTGAGTAGTGTACATGTTAGCATGTTGTATTCTACGAAATATATTTGAGCTCGACTCCACATCCCAACATCTAAGGCACTAGAACTGCTTGTTCTTGGCATCTCACAGGGAGCATGCCATCCCCTATGGAGCCAAGTGTTATCACATATAGTTTTCAAGGGAATTAGGTCATCCAAGTCCGTGGTCTGCACAAGAAGCGTCCAAACGCAACATTCATAGCAGTCTATTTTGGTCTGAAATACAAGCAACGACCAAGTTCATTTTTCAACGGTGGAGATCCCAGGAGCAGTTCAGATCAGTGGCCCTTGAGCATTCAGAATTATAAATTTGCATGAGGTTTAGTGCTAAACAGAAACCCCAAAATTAAAAAGCAAGCATCGTGTGTCCTTCTCCAACGGATGGGCACGATTTACTTTGGAGTTCGGGTTTCGGGAGTTATGACACTTCTCCTCTCAATTTTCTCCGAAGTTATTTTTCCAGAGTGCACAAATCGTTGTCGTGTGTCTATGCCATCAACGAACAGGGTTTCAAGTTCGTATCTCTTTGGCACTACAGAAAAATCTTGGTCAATGTCTCCTCCATCCCCTCTCTCCCGAGTACACAGTTCTCTGTCGTGTGTCCGTCTCCAACGAACAGTCATGATTTTCTTTGTCATTTCAGATTTCGGGAGTTTTGGCTCCTCTCTTTTTGGTTTCCTCTAGAACAAATTCATGCATCTCTGTCACATTTAATCCTAGATATAGCGGCTCAAACATGCTTCAGACTCTGGAGCTTCGGCGTTCTCACTCCCTCCTTTTTTGAAAATTCCTTAAGTGTTTCTGTTGTGGAGTTTCAGTTCTTTGGCCACCTGTCCATTTGGCGCTGACATGTGGCACTCAGTCCAGGCACCTTTGGGCATATCATCCGCTTGTTTCCAAGTGATGCGTGTCACCCTCCTTTCTGCGACACATCAACATAGTGACGTTAGGTCACCACGTCAGCTTCGAGAAGTTGTTCTCTGAGAAATATTCATGTTCAACATCAAAGCTCCCTAGCACCAAAATTGGCGCCTCCTCCAAGCATAATTAAAGAGTTTCTAAAGTTGGCGGGCAGGTAAAGCTTTAGTGATGGCGCTAAATTAGCGGGACTACCTAAATATCATATCACAACCAGACCAAAAAACGCACTCCATTTCGGGGTTGTAACATGCTCAGACGTTAAAATCTTTGAGCAGACTGAAATCTAAACCGCAGTTTTTGGGGAGAGCAACATGGAGGAAGGTGGTGCATTTCGGGCTCAAAAGTGGTATGATTGCAAACTGATTTCAAAAACTCTGAATTCACATGCTCATTCATCTTCATACCCAATCACAGCAAGTGGTCTCCCAGTTATCAGGCCTTGTCTCGATCCCGAGGATATATTAGTTTATGGACACAGGGACTGGTGGTTGAAACATAGAATGCCTTCGTAAATATAAGCATGGATGTTCTGGTCGTAGAGACAGAAATATGTCAGCCTAAGGTACCACAGAGGGTAGTTTCTCTTGCAGACCCATGCTGACCCGAGTTTCCTTCTAACAGAAGAAAGACACACGTGGAGAACCCTAGGATAGGAGCGCCAACTCACACTCCTAAGTTGTTGACTATTGTTTGATTATAAAATACATCAGATGAAAGAGAGAGGGGGTTTCGGAGGCTGGAGAGCCGAGAGAGTTTTAGGAGCAGGGCTCTGTATTTTTCAATTTGTAAGCCTTAGGGCTTGGATTGTAAATATCATGTTATTGAGGATTCCTTTGAGTTGTTTTTATTAGACTATCTTCTTAGTTTACATATTGTTCTGTTTTTCTTGTCTAGATGTAATCTCTCTGATTTATGGATTCCTGAGGTGATGGAGGATCTATTGTCATCTTGCCCATCTTTCATGGTTCATCGCTCAGACATTTTATTTTTTTCTTCTTGTCTGAATATAATCTCTCTGATTTATGGATTCCTGAGGTGATGGAGGAATTGTTTTCATCTTTCCCATCTTTCATGGTTTATCATTCATACACATTTTGTCTTCCTTCTCCTCATCACCACATAAATCCTTTGTCTGATAGGTAGTTTAAATTCCTTCATTATTCACAATACTTAAGACTCCATAGCCTAACGGTCCCAACTGATCTGCAATGACCTCTGTTATCTTTTCTTTTCTTTGCAGTCTTGTCCTGATCCACCTACTCAAACCATTTTAATCCATTTTACTTTTTTTTATGGGTACTGGTCTTATCCACTTGCAGTCAGAGGGTGATTCTCAGTGCTAACAGTTTCAAACTACCGTTAGTTAAGTCATAATAGACTTAATACTAGTTAGGGACAATTAATAATAATAATAATAATAATAAATGGTTTATTAAATAATAACTAATAGGTGGGATCCCTAATATTTTAAATCTTTTTAAGCTCGATTCCTTCCTTGTCGCTCCATAATTTATTTTTAAAATACATCGTGCCACCACAAAAAATAAATAAGACTAGTTGTTCAAAAATGAAGATAATAGTATGAGGTTGTCCCAAAAATAACCAAAACACAATTTTTCCTGCAATAATCAAAATCCATATTTACTATGAGAAGCAATCTGCTTTTTCCCACTGCTTGCTCCATTTTTCCCCCTATCACTAATAGGGACCTCTGGCTAGAGTTAGACATGAGGTGGAACATGTACATCAGAAATATTCGGATGAGGTTGGTAAGGGGGTATCTATGGTCTAGGATGTGGTTGGAATACTCCTTGACCCACCAGATTGAAGAACCCAGCTTGAAATAGATTATTCAACTCTTGAGGATCAACATCAAAGTAAATGGAGAATCTGGGTCTCTTGTTACCCCTTTGCCAAAAATTATTTATGCCCCTGCCTCTACCATGGATTCCTTTGCTAAAGAAATTCATCGTCTAAAAGCAAACTTAGATCAGAATATAGAACATGGAAGACTAATAAACCCTCAATTAACTTTGTCTAAAGATAAACTCAAAACATTGGCTCTTATTATTTAACATAAAAGCATGCATGCCATTAATCCATTACTCTGTATACAATAATCATAATCATTTTTCCAATTAAAATCCACAATTTTCATTATCTAGAACATGGATATTTAATGAAATATGGGTTGTGATTTGGATTTATAATGAACGAAAAGTGTTATTTATGAAAATAAATTATTGTTGTTCTAAATAAGACCCATTCTTAACCAAGCCATTTTGATAATCACACCATCTTCATACTCAACTATAGGTCTCATTAATAATGTTCATTATTCTAATTCAAAACTTCTTTTCAAATTACAGGGTTTCTATAAAATCATATTTCTTTTGGAACATAACATGGAAAAAATAAAATGATTTTGGGAAAAAACAAGGGCTATATAATTTGAGTAAAATGAAATTATGGAGGGAAGTGATAATGATCAATGTTATTTCCACATACAAATATCATCCATCAATCATCAACACATATGATCAATTCAAACCTTCAAAATAAAACTATGTATTTTTTCTTTTGGATTCTTAAAATTCGAATTCAAATGTATCAATAAACAACTTGAAAACTCCTCCTTATAACTTTTTGTAGTAAGGATCATATTAAGTTTCGAAACTTATCCATTTGAACCCTATTTTTCTTAAATAATATAACTACAACAACAAAATGAACTCATTCCAGGGCACAATAACTATTCCCACCTTTATTTTGATATATGTACTTTCCATATATATTGCCTAATGTCAAAATTGTGTTTTATCAAAAAGTGGCTTCCCTTTCAAAATATTTTCAAAAATGAGACTTGAAATCAATATTCCAACCCAATACCAGCCCAAAATATGATGTCGACTTCACACACATGATTATCATTTCCAGCCAACATTTCCAGCAAGCAACTTGAATGGATGATGACAAAGTCATGAAGACTGAAGGTAGGGTTTTAAATTTCTAAAAATATATCCTTGAATCCCTAAGAAAGCAGGTTGAGATAGGAGTGCAAGTCGAAACCATGGGTTTTGAATTTCTTTAAAGTCATAACACTATAACTTGACATATGCAAGTGGATTGGTCCAGTAAGAGAGAGATGTATATGAGAGCAAGCAATCAAAATACAACAGTATGCCCCAACAATCGTCACAACAAACTGAACTAATATTACAATGAAATTCAAAATAATGTTTATAATTTCTTCTAGAATGAGATACAGAGGCGGTAAAAATGAGAAGGTTGGGAGTGAACTGCATACCTCTGTTTGATTTATTTTTTTTGGAACAAAATTCACAATCATAACAAGAAACCCACGGTGCCTAACAACAGGCCATAACCATAAAAACCCAAAATGCAAACAATAGTGATGAGACTGTTTTTCTCATTCAAAAGACATGTATTCCTTCAAAATCGACTATGTACGTTTAAGTGCAAAACCTAGGTCGATATTTATCCCTATGATTCTAGTTGTTTTATATCAACTTCAAATAAAACAATTTACCATCCACATCATCTAAAAATCAATGCCCAAATAGAGATTCATTCTCATAACAAACACACAACATCCAAACAACTTGAGCCAATATTTAAAATTTATCAAAACAAAGCAAGCCATCGATGCCAGAAAAGTCGAAAATGTCCATACCTATCAAAATAAGCTAAATATCCACGTGAGATAAGCCCAAGATCATTATCCAACCACAAAACCTTAGAATCTACAAACCCTTGACTAACAACAGCAGACCATTTCCAACAAGTAACAATGAAAAAAGACGGTATTCCTTAGGAGGGAAAACCAATAGAGTGCATTAACTCTCCATCAAATCACATTGCCTCAACATTCACCAAAACTCACCAACCTTTCACAATATCCAACCAAAATTTACACGATGGAAAGAACTTATTCACCAGCTCGGACTCCAAATTGAGCTTTGGTACCACGCATATCACACTATTGAATTTTAAACCATAACACAGATCAATGTTGTACCACATTTATAACTATTATAAGTTGTCACCACTCTATATATCAACTTACCAATCATGCGATGTGAGATATGAGATCCATAACATATATGAATTTAACTCTAAGTCGGGTTCATTCACACTTTGCATGTGACAACCTTATATAATATCATATATGATATATATGTGCATGGAATAAAGTTGAGTATTCTTTTTAAATATGTCACAAGCCATATTAAAATCATGTAACTTTAAAACTTCTAATCATAAGTGTTATAATTCTAGCGCAAAAGGCCTCTCACGCTTTTCCTTTCTTTTAATCGTGGTGACAACATATTTAATGCAATATGAAGATAAGGAGTCTCATAAGTCTCTAACGAAGAAACCATTTGTGCATATGAGAAGAATAGAATACCACATTGTATTTCAATCTATCTATTTGTTCGCAGGTCGCATTTCTTTCTAAAAAAAGGGAGCGAAATCAACTTAATACAACTTCTCTAAGGGGTCCCACCTAATAGTTAGATAATATAGTAATAGAAATAGTAGAGTGCATTGCAATATTTTGTAGGTAGGATTCCTATTGCGCAATTTTGCATCAACAACTGGTGACTCCATAGGGAAATCTTCTTGTAGCAGATTATAACTCATGAATTCTGGTTTTAACAAAATCAGCAGGGGTGCGTAATAAGAAGTGATAGAAATAGACCAAGAATGAAAAGTTCTACAACAGGGGGAGATAACATGAAAATTGAAATGATATATGAAATGGGACTTCGTGGAGAAACTTATGAAAAGTGAGATATATGAGGGGGTTTGGTCCAGTTTCTATAACTAGCCAAGAAACAATAACATTTTCTTAGATGAAATTTCAACCTTGCTACAAATCTTACAAAATCATCTGATATGCTCTTATTTAAAATGGAATGAAGGGTAGAAAGGGAAAGGAGAAAAAGGGAGAGTCACGACCATCAAGTTAGTAGAAAAGCATTTAATTGAAGGTACAGGAAATGTCTCATCAACATTTAAAGAAAAGAGAATCATAATATATTTGTTGTGTGTTTAATTTATAAACTAACCGACAATATTTGCAGACAATGAGCTATCTAATTATTTGACTTATCCAGCTAACTTTGCCTCGTCAACAAGTTCAAAACCAGAAAATGCAAATAAAATTAATAAAACAAAACAACAAAATGTACTCAAAGTAAACAAGCATGTACAAAAAGAAAAAGAAAAAGAAAAAGTGTTTACAAAGAACTCAATCAACAATCAATTTGGTTCGACATAGTTCTTGAGATGTGAACCATTAGTACTATAGGAAAATAATTTCTCATCCATATCCTTTAATAAGTATGAGTTGGTACCGAGGACATAAGTGATTTAAAATGGACCTAGCCATAATTTCTGGAACTTTGAGTGTCTTCATTTTTCAGCATGAGCAGAATCCCAAGGTAACACTTTCTCATCAACCTTGAAATCAGTAGATTTGGTATTTTTATTAAAATATTTTTTGATTGTTTGTTGTCTTCAAAAGAAAAGGTTAATTAGTTTATCATAATATGCAGAACCCTTTCTAAATCGTTGAGCATTGTTCAAGCAAATTTGACCTCTAAAAGAAACGAGAAAATAAACATGCAATCTAAAGCGAAAGACAAAACTAAATAAACTAAAAATCTAATTTACCCTCCCCCTTTTTTTATTATTTGTGTACAAAAGGAAGGGAAAAACATTCTTGGACTCATGTAAGATGACATTTTGCATAGATAAATGCATCATCTACTTTATATGGATGATTAATGATTGAAAAGACGATGCATGAAGAATGTTGATCACCCTTCCAACCAACAAATGCATGTGGCAAGGGTGATGGGCCTGTCAAAATCCAGAAACAATGATCACCATCTTGCGGGACCTGCCAACCAACAATATGGGATTTAGGCTTGATATTGGAAACATGAGCGTGATCAATAACATTAGAATGATGGTTATAAGTTTCAATGTCGAGGATGGGGTTGATGGGCTCTTTAAGCATCATTAGTTAATCCTCTACAATATATTGATCAGGAAAAGAATAACCATGCTCTGAGGGAGAAAATAAAGGATTCAAATGCATAGGAATGCCTTAGAATCTATCATAATCAAAAGAAATCATGTATGCAAGAGATATATGTATATCATCATTGAATTCCTCAACCTCTTCAAATTGAAACAATGGGTTTGTGAAAGAACTATGCAATGTAAAATCTTGATTATCCTTATGGGGATATTCAGGAGGAGACTCAACACATGAATCTGTATTGCCCCTTAAATCCCCTCTTTCGTTTTCTTCAAAATGGCCATGAGAAATATTATGGATAGTGCTATGCAAATCAAGAGAAGCCTCCCCGCAAGGTTCATCCAAAAAGAGTACTTCATTGGAAATAAGTTGATTTCGAGTAGGATATATGTCAAAAAGGTCCTCATTGAAGGGGAAGAAATCAAACAAATCTTCGTCAGAAATAGGACTAGTAGGCATATCAATATAAGAATCCTTACAATCTTCTAAGAATATAGCACTATGATATGCATGATTGTCCTCCTGCAGACTCGTCAGGAAGGGAGGGATTTTTGTGATATTCATATTTAGCTTTCAGAAATAACTCACAAGTTAACTATTCACGAGGACCATAGAAAAAGTTACATTGAGGAGGATTATGGATTCTTTCAAGTAGAAGTTCAAAATGATGAAAAATAGGTGGAGGAGGAAAGTCGATAAAAAACTTTATGAAAATTGATTATCCTGTGAAAATTTGACTAGATACCATACGTCTAGACCGGTCTTATGCTTTACCACGAAGGGAAAGTGGAAAAATATCTACAGAAGTATGTATATCATAAACCCCAATAGATTGGCAGAAGATAAGGAAATCATCAATATGATTCTGAGAATATTCCCTTGAGTTACCCTCGAAAAGAGGACAATTAACGATAGACAATTTTGCATTCAGGCTCAAATTTGATCTATACATGATTAGACAGGTTAGGATAAAGAAAACTCACAAAAAAATAAAAAATAAAACAGGGACATATAGAAAATGAGTTTTTCTCCTTCCCCAATATGGTTTCCAAATAAATGTTGAGAAAAAGGAATGAAGAACCTCACTCCAACATTTTCGAATCTTACTAGGATAGGGTAAGATAGTTGGGATTATCATCCAGGGTTTATATCCTAAGATAAAATTATCAATTGATTCTCGAGAAATAAGTACAAGGAATCAATGTTGTCTTTTATAATTAAATAGTGCAAAAGAAGAAAGTGAAAAATGTATATGCACCGTGTTTTTAGGATTAGGGAACAAATGAAATACAAATCTAAAAATAGTATCAGAAAATACACATGTGAGACCAAAATCGGGGAAGTGATTTTATTAATTTCATTCCAAGTTACAATCATAATCCATTTTCAAACCCTTGTGAGGATATGGACCAAGATCAAATTTACATATCTTCGATAGGCACCATACAAAAAGAATCTGGCAACAAGAGAGGACTGAGACTAGAAGTCTAGATCAACTTGGCCATGAAAATATCATTCATTGACTCTACAAAATATTCCCTATCAGTAATGAAATCTAATTCATATGCAAATCATAATACACAGACTATCAAGATCATATGATCAACTTTTCACGAATACGGTGTTGAAATATGTATCTCAATCATTGAATCATACTATCTTCAATAAGACCTTGTTGTCAACAAGAGGGTTAAGACTCTAAGATAAATCAAAATGAATGAAAGTAAGTAATCTCACAAGAATAAGAGTGGACCTTATATCAAAAAATTCTTCCTTGTTCTCTCCCCTTTGTCCCCTCCTTTGATCAACTTTTATCTCCCTCAAAAGAAGTTGTGGTAGTTTCAAACTACCATTAGTTAAGTCATAATAGACTTAATATTAGTTAGGGACAAATAATAATAATAATAATAATAATAATAATAATAATAATAATAATAAAGGGATTATTAAAAAATAAATAATAGGTGGGACCCCTAATATTTTAAATAGTTTTAAGCTTGATTCCTTCCTTGTCACTCCATAATTTATTTTTAAATTAAATCATACCACCACAAAAAATAAATAAGACTAGTTGTCCAAAAATGAAGATAATATTATGAGGTTGTCCCAAAAATAACCAAAACATACAAATTGTCTTGAAATAATCAAAAGCCATATTTACTATGAGGAGTTTGCTTCTTCCCACTGCTTGCTGCCTTTTTTTCCCTGTCATTAATAGGGACCTCTAGCTGGAGTGAGACATGAGGTAGAACATGGACATCTGAAAGATTTTGATGAGGTTGGTAAGAGGGTCTATTTGGTCTAGGATGTGGCTGAAATACTCCTTGACCCACTAGGTTGAAGAACCCAACTTGAAATAGTTGATTCAACTCTTGAGGAACAACATAAAAGTGAATGGAGAATATGGGTCTCCTATTTGTATATGTGTTGAACCTGCACATAATAGATCTAGCTAGAAAATACTACACACATTTGCAAAGGGAAATTAAGAAAGAAAAAGGAGAGAAAGAATGGAAGAATTCTCATTAACCGTAATCCACACTAAAGAGTGAATAATTTACAATAGATATAGGCTACATGAGTAACTAATGCACCATAGTAGTGTTCTAGAGAGATCTAGACACTCACTGACAGACACTGGAGTGAACTGCCACCTAGTCCTAGTTAACCGATCCATGCAATCATCAGTTGACTAAGACACATGTGTGGAAGTGAGAGAGACACATGCAACTCCTGGTGATAAAACTGAGGTTGTCATGCATGAGTGACTTCCACTAGTCTAACTGAGTGTAACTGACTCTGAACTAAAGAGGAACATCCTATTTTGTAGGGGAATATTCTCTAGAGAGAATATTCTCATCTAAGGAATTGTTCTCAACATTGGACTATAAAACTTAGGAAAGTAATTATAGGTGAGTGTGTAATATCTCAAACACCCCCCCGACCACTACTAGGGTGTACATGATGAATGGGTCACGACAACAAAGGCCATGTTAGGTACCCATTGTACAATGCATATAAGAATGAAACAATGAAAAAATGAGGAAAGAGGGAAAACCTCATGGGAAAAAACCCCCCCTCAAATTACAATGCATAAAAAAAAATATGAGAAGGAACAAAAGGTCGTTGCTAAGCAACCATGTCCTTCACTCCAAGAAGACCTCGCAACTGTGCATGTTTTTTCTCTTTGAAGATTTTGTTGAAGATGTATATGTCTGCACGGATCTGATGGAGTAGATGCACCATTGAGATTTCCACACATATCCACTTTCTCTTCTTGTAATGAAGAAGATCCAAATAAAGTTTGAATGAAACTTTGAAAACTGTGCGGTCGTTTCTGGAAAAACACTGAAATTTTGTTGATTTTAAAATGATCATAAATTCATTTCCCGGACTTCGTTTCGGATGATTTTTTTTTTTGAAATTGGATATTTTCCCGAGAGGAATTCAAATATCCATTTTTTCTGCAAATTTGGCTCACAAAATATCAGAATTGAGTCTGATGTGTGTGGCTCCCTTTTTGTCTCCTTAGATGCATGCATTGTGCATGGAAAAGTGTATGTTTGTGACCCCTGAGATGCATGCCATATATCTTCCACATTAAATTTAGAAAAAAAATCCGAAATGGAGTAGACATCATCTTCAATTAATGGAATACAAATTTGTGCAAATAGTTTTGTAGAATACTCTTCATAATAAGAGGTTTGATCTTCTGATGGCTTCTCTTCTGGCTCTATCTATTCAACCTCCTGCATGAAATCTTCACAATCTTCTTTATTCCCGAATAGAACCTCCAATCTGGTCCATAATTCATTTGGAGTTGATTCTTGTGAGTCATCATATACTTGATGGAGAATTTTAGGAGAAATAAACCAGAGGATATGTCCTATGGCCATATCTTGTCTATTGAGAAAATTGTTTTTCTCATCGGCATAATCAGGCTCTACTTCCATTTCCATAGTTATTTGGTACAAGCCTCTACATCTAAGCAGAAGCATAATTTTTGGCTTCCACTCCAAATAGTTATGAGGCATGAGAAGTATTGTCGGCGAATAATCCATATTTTCTGCGTGCTTCAATCTTCAGTACCTACAAAAATAAAATTCATGTAGCTTTTGCTTAGAAATCCATTGGCTCTGATACCATGTAAATGTGTTGAACCTGCACAAAATAGATCTAACTAGAAAATACTACACACATTTGCAGAGGGAAATTAAGAAAGAATAAGGAGAGAAATAATGGAATAACTCTCATTAACCGTAATCCACACTAACGAGTGAATAATTTACAATAGATATAAGCTACATGAGTAACTAATGCATCATAGTAGTGTTCTAGAGAGATCTATACACTCACTGGAAGACACTGGAGTGAACTACCACCTAGTCCTAGTTAACTGATCCATGCAATCATCAATTGACTTAGACACATGTGTGGAAGTGAGAGAGACACATGCAACTCCTGGTGATAAAACCGAGGTTTCCATGCATGAGTGACTTCCACTTGTCTAACTGAGTGTAACTGACTTTGAACTAAAGAGGAACATCCTATTTTGTAGGGGAATATTCTCATATAAGGAATCATTCTCAACATTGGACTGTAAAACTTAGGAAAATAATTATAGGTGAGTGTGTAATATCTCCAACACTATTACCCCTTTGCCAAAAATTATTTCTACCCCTGCCTCTTCCATGGATTTCTCTGCTAAAGAAACTCATTGTCGAAAAGAAAACTTAGATCAGAATATAGAACAGGAAAGACTGATCAACCATCAATTAACTTTGTCTACAGATAAACTCAAAACATTGGCTCTTATTATTTAACACAAAATCATGCATGCCATTAATCCGTTACTTTGTATACAATAATCATAGTCATTCTACCAATTAAAATCCACAATTGTCATTATCTAGAACAAGGATATTTAATGAAATATGGGTTGTGATTTGGATTTATAAGGAACAGAAAGTGTTATTTATGAAAATAAAATATTATTGTTCTAAATAAGACCCATTCTTAACCAAACCATTTTAATAATCACGGCATAGTCATACTCAACTATAGGTCTCATTAATAATGTTCATTGTTCTAATTCAAAACTTATTTTCAAATTATAGGGTTTCTATAAAATCAGATTTCTTTTGGAAGAGAACATGGAAAAAATAAAATGATTTTGGGAAAAAACAAGGGTTGTATAATTTGCGTAAAATGAAATTATGGAGGGAAGTGATAACGATCAATGTTCTTTCCACATACAAATATCATCCATCAATCATCAACACATATGATCAATTCAAACCTTAAAAAAAAACTTTGTATTTTGTCTTTTGGATTCTTAAAAGTCTAATTCAAATGTATCAACAAACAACTTGAAAACTCTGTCTTATAACTTCCTGTAGTAAGAATCATATTAACTTTCGAAACTTATTCATTTGCACCCTATTTTTCTCAAATAGTATAACTAAACATAATGAACTCATTACAGGGAACAAGAACTATTCCCACCTTTATGTTGATATATATATTTTCCATATATATTGCCTACTGTCAAAACTGTGTTTTATCAAAGAGTGGCTTCCCTGTAAAAATATTTGCAAAAACAAGACTTGAAACCAATATGCCAACCCAATACTAATGCAAAATATGATGTTGACTTCACACACAGGCTTATCATTTTCAACCAAACTTTCCAACAAGCAACCTGAATTGATGATGACAAAGTCGCGGAGACTGAAGGTAGGGTTTTAAATTTCTAAAAATGTATCCTTGAATCCCTAAGAAAGCGGGTTGAGATAAGAGTGCAAGTCAAAACCCTAGGTTTCGACACTATAACTTAACATATGCAAGTGGATTGGGCCAATAAGAGCGTGATTATATGAGAGAAAGCAATTGAAATGCACAGGTATGCCCCAACAATCATCACAACAAACTAAACAGATATTACAGTGAACTTCAAAAGAATGTTTATGATTTATTCTAGAACGAGATACAGAGACAGTCAAAATGAGAAGGTTGGGAGTGCACTTCATACTTCTGTTTGATTTTGTTTTGAAAAAAAAGTCACAAACATAACAAGAAACCCACAGTGCCTAACAACAGGCCATAACCATAAAAACCCAAAATACAAACAACAGTGATGAGACTGTTTTTCTCATTCAAAATCTTTTTATTCCTTTAAACTCGATTGTATAAGTTTAAGTGCAAAACCCAAGTCGAGAGTTCTCCCTATGATTCTAGGTGTTTTATATCAACTTAAAAACAAACAATTTACCATCCANTGATGAGACTGTTTTTCTCATTCAAAATCTTTTTATTCCTTTAAACTCGATTGTATAAGTTTAAGTGCAAAACCCAAGTCGAGAGTTCTCCCTATGATTCTAGGTGTTTTATATCAACTTAAAAACAAACAATTTACCATCCACAACATCTCAAAATCAATTCCCAACATAGACTCATTCTCATAACAAACACACAACATGCAAACAACTTGAGCCAATATTTAAAATTTATCAGAACAAAGCAAGCCATCGATGCCAAAGAAGTCGAAAATGTCCATACATGTCAAAATAAACTAAATAGCCACAAGATATAAGACCAAGATCGTTATCCAACCACCAAAGCCTTATAATCTGCAAACCCCTTGACTAATTGTTACACATCAAAATGTCACACTTGAGTTTCGCATCCTAAGTGTTGCAAGTGTCACAAAGTGACATATGCACCTTGTTAAGTTTCGCATGCACTACTGTAAGTGTCGTATGCACCTTACCTAGTGTCACAATCACTTTTTCGAGTGTCACAACCCCTTGACACCATGAAATACATTTTCCATGACCCCTAAGTCATATTGTAAGAAGAAACCTATCATTTCAAGGTCAAAACACACCTTTTTCTTGGAAAAATCGACCTTTTTTGGGGGCATTTATGAAGGGGTGGCGCCCCCCTTGCCATGCTGGGGGAGAGCCATTTCATGGAATGGTTACCCCGTTTCCATGTTATGGGATTTCCACTTTAGAGTATGGCGCCATGTGTTCAACTAAGGGGGAGCGCCAATCTTGTTAGAGAGATTGGGGGATCCTCCACCTTATTCTATGGGCTAGCTCTCTTGGGATGAGGTTGGTTGTGTTCGACCCATATGCTATGGATTCATATTAGGATCAAATCCCAACCTTAATGAGCCATATCCTCAACCATATCCTTCATTTTCTCATGGTGTTTGTTCCTCTCAAGCCAATATATTGAAGGTATTTCCAAGGTGAAGGGGGAAGTAATCAGTCAGAGTATCATCATTTTGATCTTGATAGATTCGTGCAAGGGGTTGGACGAGGAGAGATTGGAGAGGCTTTTGATTCATCAATCATGGTCGGTAAGTATCTCTTTTTTTATTTCCAATTAATATAAACTTGACCCACTTCCTTCAATTTTTCCCCCATCCAGATAGATGAGTACTTCTTTCTTTTTTAACGAGCTTGGGAAGGGTAACATATTCTCGGTATAACTAATCTTTCGGATGAGTCCCTTGTCATATGTTTAACAAACCTCACAATGGAAACATAGTGACCATAGACCAACTTTCATTCATTGGCCCTCATATGACGGTCAACCATTTGAATTCCCTAAACGATCCTTACATCCCAGCAACATCTGCCCCAGGTCAATTATGTGGCAACTTGTCCCATGCATTCAACTCTGAATGAGAAGGAATCTCTCCCTTCTTTTGATTTGTACCCAGTAGTTGACATGGTGATGTCTTCGATAGGGATATTAGAGCCTGATCTCCCTACCCCTATCGTAGCCCTCAGTATGTATTTCTTCCAGAGTGTGGTTCTTCCATCTAGCAAAGATCTCTTAGAAGCCATGATTGAGGTTTGTCCCTTGACATGTATTCCTTCCAGAGCATTGTCCTCTTGGAAGCCATGATAAAGTAGAGGTCTATCGAGCATAGTTTATTTTTTGATTTGAAGCTCGTTAAAAAATGAAACTGGTTTCGAGCAGAGTTCATGTTTCTGTGTCAAGCTCGTTAAAAAATGAAACAGAGGGCCTCAAGCATAGTTTTTCTAGTTTTAAGCTTGTGTAAAAATGAAACCTACCTTGCGAGCATAGTTTTTTTCTTCTCTATGAAAATCTCGTTAAAAAATGAAATATAGGTTTGGGAATAGAACCCATAGGTCATGAGGAAACTTATTTTTATGTGTCATGCTCGTTAAAAAATGAAACAACGGCCTCTCCCGTTGAGTCAAGTCTTTTGCTAGATCTCGTAAATATTGATTAGAGTCTTTCACCAGATCTCGTAAATGTTGAGTCAAGTATTTTGCTAGATCTCGTAAATATTAAGTCGAGTCTTTCACCAGATCTCGTAAATTTTCAGTCGAGTCTTTCACTAGATCATGTAAACTAGCCTTCCTTTCATCCGCCTATGTCAGATTATTCTCTTTCTTCGTCTAGTGAAAATTTTTCTATTAGTAACCAGGAGTCTATTGGGTATAAAAATTGGCGTCAGGATAAGAGTCGGTGGATGAAACAAAGCTTGGGGGGGTAGGTCTTCAGCCTCTAGACATCATGCTAGAGCAAAACCACTAGTTGATATCACGCAAGCTAGGGGGAAAATACCCCTAGAGAAACAGCGTACTAGGAGTGATCCTCGCTTGTACTAGGAGTGATCCTCGTTTGAGAGTCCTTCCCATCGTAACGTAGTAGTTTTTTCTAGAATGATCTTAGTCTTTGTTCTTTCTCATTCTCGTAAATACATGAGAATAGGTTATCGAGATCAATATTTTTTCTTTCTCGTGCTCGTTAAAACATGAGAATAGATTACTGAGTATACTTTTATCTCTTTTTTGAACTCATAAAAACTATACGAAAAATGAACTTATCGGAGTCTCCTTTAATCTCTTTTCAGACTCCCTAAACATGAGAAGCTTTTTGAGTGAGCTCACTTCCTTTCACGCTAGTTAAAAGGTTTCAAATGGATTCTTTCGAGTGATAGTTTATCTCTTTTTCGGCCTCGCGAGACTAATTACAAAAAATGAATACTCTAATCAAGCATGATTAGAATATTTCTCCTCTATATTGTTTTAAACTTTTGGGGGGGTTGGGATACTAAATTTACGAAAAAGTCATCCATGGAGTCATCTTTAAGTTCTTTTCAAACTCTCTAAATGTGAAAAACCACCGAGTTTATTTATTTGGGCTCTTAAAATTATGCAACGAAGGACCTATGTGAGTCTAATCTCCAGGACCTATATGGAACCGAACTCCTCCTTCCTCGGGTTCATTAAACATATGACGAGGGATTCATTCGAAGAATGAACTATACTGAGAAATTGTTACCCTGCTCGAGCTCATTAAAAAATAAAGAGGTGCTCNTGAAGGAAGTGGATCAAGTTTTTTGGAATCCTTTATGGTAGCTATTGTCACCCTTGAACATGGCACTTGTTTGCGTCTTGTCTTACATTTGGGTAATCTGCTTGTCTCTGAGTCATTACCAATTCCATTTGCCGTCACACTTTTTTGTTCCAATCGAAGAGTGTTCTTATTTTCATCACATTATGGTCTTGGTACTCATTGAGTCAATGTTGCCAAGTCATTTGTCATGCCTCATCATGTTCAAGGGAAGTTTCACTTCAAACCATCCATCTACAGTATTGTCAATTTATTTTTCTTGTGTTAGTCCATACTCATTCAATCCACCATCTCACATCACTTTCCTGTGTCGGTTTTGTGTCAATGATGGCGGATACATCAAGGCCCTCATTCGACGAGTATTTTCCTATCGAGTTCAGGACATTATCTAAGAATCAAACTTAGAAACCAGTTAGTACCTTGGGACCTGTATGCCTCAATGGAAGGCATCCTCTCTTCCAACAATAGGTTTACATCATTGACCTCTGATCAAATGATTCCACGAATGTTCGACCTCAGCTCATTTATTCACATTCGCTGGAATGTACTAGGGTACCTTGGGAATCATTGTCATCATTGGTGATTTCCCTCACACTTGTTAATGGTTTACATCAATGATCGGTAATCAAGTGGTTTCTACCATGTTCAACATCAAATCATCTATTCACATGGCTAGATTCATACCGCATTGGGATCAAGACGAAGACCCTAGGTTGGGAGGTCACTCTCTTATGTGTTTTTCCCAGGTTGCGATGGAGATCATTTGAGCATGTAAAATATTTCAGTACAATCACCATACTAGCAATATTACTAATATATATAATGTCACATAGATCCACATTGTATTGATTTGTGGCTATGTTTTGTTTTCTTGTAGCTTCACCGTGTATTTTTCGTGGTTGCGATTAGTTCATGTCATGGAGGTATGGATCCACATTGTATCACTGGTGGCCATATCATTAGTCAGTATTTTCATGGATCCACAGTGTATTAGTCGGTGGTCGTGCTTTGAGTCATCTCGTATTCTGAGCATAGGTATGTCTTCCTTGGAAATGGAACATATTTGTATACTAATTGATGATTGTTTGCAACTTCTGTCAGGTTCTCCAACTCCAACACCCTTGCATTGAAGAATTTGTAAAGTGTTTCGACCATTAGTTTATCTTCTGACCTCACACTTTAGGGGGCATCTATTACACATCAAAATGTCACACTTGAGTTTCGCACCCTAACTGTCGCGAGTGTCGCAAAGTGACGTATGCACCTTGTTAAGTGTCATGTGCATTGTCATAAGTATTGTATGCACCTTACCTAGTGTTTCATTCACTTTGTCGAGTGTCACAACCCATTAAAACCATGAAATACATTTTCCATGACCCCTAATTCATATTGGAGGAAGAAACCCATCATTTAAGGGTCAAAACACACATTTTTCTTGGAAAAAACGACCATTGTTTGGGCATTTATGAAGGGTGGAGCCCCCCTGGCCATGTTGGGGGAAGTGTCACTTCATGGAATGTCTCCCCCTTGCCATGTTAGAGGAGCACCACTTTAGAGAATGGTTTCATTTGTTCAACTAACGTTGAGCGTCAATCTTGTTAGAGATATTAGGGGATCCTCCACCTTATTCTATGGGCCATCTCTCTTGGGATGAGGTTGGTTGTGTTCGACCCCTATGCTATGGCTTCATATTAGGATCAGATCCCAACCTTAAGGAGCTATGTCTTCAACCATATCCTTCATTTTATCATGGTGGTTTTTTCTCTCAATCTTATATATTGAAGGTATTTCCAAGGTGAAGGGGGAAGTAATCAGTCAAAGTATCATCATTTTGATCTTGATAGATTCATGCAAGGGTTGGATGAGGAGAGCTTGGAGAGGTTGTTGCTGCATCAATTGTGGTCTGTAAGTATATATTTTTGGCTTTTCAATTAATATATACTTGGCCTATTTCCTTCAATTTTATTTCTTGTTACATTTGATTGTCTATTGTTGCTCTAATCTTTGTAGATAGAATTGTCTTATATAATCTTGTATATTTGGAGATAGTTGTTTTCCTTTGTTGTCCATTGTAGATATCATTTTTTGCTAGGGAGCTTGGGGATCAATCTCGGGGATTGGAAGCAGCGAGGACAAATGTTGAAACAGGCTCATCATATCGTTTCTCTCCTTCTCATTTTGATTGGTTAAGATACCACATATCGCACCACTGGATATTACTGAGTTCTTGTATTCTCCACAGGAAAAAATAAAACTTAGAATTGCGCAGATACCTCCCAAGTGTTCAAGTGAAGAGGGTATAGCACTATATGTATTCCAAGCCAACGATTTTGTGAGGGATTAACGACCCATAGGAGGTGAATGCCAGAACAAGTCGATGGTTTTGTTTAAGACAAAGGTAAATCAAAAAGGTGTATGCTAGATGTGGCGAGTGTTACAGGTTGTGAACACATTTCACCAAGGTATGCTCAAATTATTGTAGATCATAGCAAAACACTTATAACCAATACATCCATTGCACAAAGCATCAAGCACATAAGAAATTAATGATCCCACACTAGAGCCACATAATTGAAAACAACTACATATAGATTTCACATTTAACGAGGATTTTTATTATGCTCGGAAGGAAATTACAGAGGAGTGATCTATACACAAACTTTGTGTATTGTTACTTACTCTCAATACCCAAATTGCAGATGAAATGGCTCAAAAACACCATCACTTGGTGTGGACAGACTCCTTGACTCCTTTGTCCATCGAACTTCGAGCAGGTTTCCTTCTTCGAGCTTTCATTTATGTCGTTGTTCTCCCCGAATTCTCCTTGCGTCTATTGAATTTTCATTGTGCTAGGATCAAGCATGAGGTTTATTTCATTTTATCATTTACTTGAACCATAAACACATACAGCTACACCATACACAAGTGCTGCAATAACCAAGATTAGAAGAAGAAATGCCATGCACAAGAACACAATAAATATATTGGGAAACCCTTCTACTCAAGGGAAGAAAACCCATCAATCCTTTGCTATATTCTCAAGAGAATATCCTCCAACCATAAAATCCTAATGCACACAAGAGGGTTCTCTACCACCTTGAAATTTGTGCCTAAGTGAGGTGTCCAATTCAGCCCTAAAATGTACTTCTTGAAATTTCCAAATGTCATGTGACAAGTGTATTTCCTCAATGGGGAAATCTCCTTTATTTATACTAGACCAGACACAGCAATAGATGTGTCTGTTGGCACAACATGGCCAACCTCAATAACTCAAAAAATAATTAATTATTACAATTAACCTTAATTATCTTTCAGATATGGTGGAACCGACTTGTACCCTTTACATCACAATTAGGGTTACAAGCAAATCTTACACTTATACAATATAGCAAGGGATCCACACATCCACTAGTGCTCAGCCACTAGGGACATGTCCACCTGTGCTCATCCACAAGGACATCATACGCAATAGAATCATCTAGAGTACCACATCGTCTCAACTCTCACACAAAGGAGAACGATACACCCATCACATGGACACACCAAACCACTAGGGGACGACTCAACTCTCTAGAGGAGAACAATGCCCCAACCACTGGGGGACGACTCAACTCTCACACAGAGGAGAACGATGCCCCATCACATGGGTATGCACAACAATGGGCTCCCTCTTAGGTTGACTCAACTCAGTCTCAAAGGAGAATGTATCCTGGAGGATGTCTCACGATGCTGCAATCATCAACACTCCCTCTCATCTAGGGAGGCATCATCCACCAGGCCAAGTCTCTCACAGAAGTACTCGAACTTCATCTTGGCAAGCGGTTTGGTGAAGATATATGCAATCTTCTCATGTATAGGAAGGTATTGCACGTGTATTGATTTCCTCTGCACCATGTCTCTAATATAATGATATTTTATCTCAATGTGTTTTGATTTATCGTGAAACACAGGATTCTCATATAGCTTCACACAGCTCTGGTTATCACAATGAATAATGGTAGAATCCATCTCATGATCAAATAAATCTTTGAGGAGCTTGTGAAACCACACTACTTCGTGGACTGTCGTACTCAACGCTATATACTCTACTTCTACGGTACTCAAAGCCACTGAAATTTGTTTCCTGTTGCACCAGGAAACCATGGCAGACCCCAAGGTAAAAAAACAACCAGATGTGCTCTTCCGATCCACTGCGTTCTTTGCCCAATATGCATCGGCATATCCCTGCAATCTCATGTCTACACTGGAGGCATATCTCAGGCCATATCCAACTGTGCCTCGTAGATATCTCAATACATGCTTCACTGTTATCCAGTGAGTCTGTCTTGGTTGACTCATGAACTGACTCAGTACATTCACTGCATAGCATATATCATGTTTGGTGTTAACCAGATACACTAATGATCCAATCAGCTTTCGGCATAAAGGTGGATCAATCTCGCCTGAATCAGTAGAAGTCTCGTTCATTTTCTTCAGATCCATCACCATCGGTGTAGGCATGGATTTGCAGTTTGTCATACCAAACTTCTTCAATATCTCCATTGTATATTTTCCTTGATTCGGGAAAATCTCATCAATCCTCTGTCATACTTCTAGTCCCAAGAAGTAGTGCATCATACCCAAATCCTTCATCTTGAATTCAGAATTCAAGGCACGCTTGCATTCAACAATAAGTCTTTCTGAACCGATGAGGAATAAATCATCTGCATACAGGACCAAGATCAAACACTCGTCACCAACAATGTGATAATATAGGTTTGGATCAGCAACACTCTTGTTGAAGCCCAAACTCATCAAGAATCCATCCATCTTCTCGTACCAAGAAAGAGGTGCCTATTTTAGTCCATATAGGGCTTTCTTCAACCTGCACACATAATATTTCTCGTCATGTATCACGAATCCCTATGGTTGCTTGATGTAAACTTCTTCCTCAATCTCACCATTGAGAAAGGCAATCTTTGCATCCATCTGATGTAGTTTCCAACCCATGGATGCAGCTAGTGCAATGATAGTACGGATGGAAGTGTATCGGGATACTGGAGAAAATATCTCCTCATAATCAATTCCCTCTACCTGTGAGAATCCTCTGACTAAAAATCTGGCTTTGTGTTTCTCGACACTTCCATTAGTTGCATGCTTGATCTTATAGATCCACTTGGAAGTCACTACAGACTTCCCTTCTGGTCTCAGAACAATATCCCACACATCATTCTTCGGGATGGACTGATACTCTTATGCCATGGCATCTTGCCATACCTTTTGACCTGCTACTTATCCATGACAAGAAGTCTCAGTATCAATGATGTGGCTCGTGGATGGAAAATAGCTAGAAAATATCTTTGATTTCTCTCTCTCTTAGAATGTGCATCGAGGAGTTGCATGTCCCTATGCCTCTTGCAGAGTTTGTCGAGCCTAGGCAAGCCTTTTATGGCCTACTTCAAAGTCTCTGGGGATATCAACTGGAGAAACTAGATCAAGTAGAACAACTGGAATAACTGGATCGACTGGAACAATGGTTGTCTCCCTATGAACTACTGAAGGGGGAGAGGGCGTTGACTCGCTGTCAATCTCCATTTGATATTCTCTGGATCTTCGAAAGGATATCTCCTCCTCAAATATGACATCTCTGCTCACCTCAATTTGTCTCTAACTAGGGACGTAGATCCGATATCCCTTTGAATATTCATTGTATCCCACAAATATACCCATTCTGCCTAAAGGGTCTAGCTTGGACCTCTTCTCTTTGGGTACATGGAAGTATACTGGACACCCAAATATCCAGAAGTGTCCAACCTCAGGCTTCACTCCGATGAAGGCTTCTTCGGGAGTCATGTTCTTCAAAATATGGTGAGGACTCATGTTCTGAACATATATTGTTTTCATGGATGCTTATGCCCACAGATTCATAGGTAGACTCTGATCATGTATCATTGCTTTGGTTGCTTCAATGATGGTTATGTTCTTCCTTTCTACAACCCCATTTTGTTGAGGGTTGTAAGGGACTGTGTACTCCCTCTTGATCCCTGCCTCAATACAGAAATCACTGAAATCTTTGGAGGTTTATTCTCCTCCATTATCTGATCTTAGTATCTTGATCTTCCTTCTGGTCAGGTTCTCAACTTGAGCTTTGAATTCTTGAAATATTGCAAGGACTCCATCCTTGGTATTCAAGAAATAAATCCATGTTTTCCGAGAGTGATCATCTATGAAGAGAACATAGTACAAATATCCATTCAAGGAGGCAACAATCATTGGTCCACAAACATATGAATGTATCAAGTCCAAGATTTCCTTGGATCTATTGTCACTGCTCAAGAATGACCCCTTGACAATCTTTCCAAGAGCACAACCTTTGCAAACACCTTTATGTTGAACCTGTATTTCTAGAAGGCCTGTTACCATCTTCCCTAGAGTTGGAAGGGCTCTATAATGAATGTGAGAAAGTCTCCTATGCCATAGCTCACTCAAGTTGATAGTATCATGTAATAGGGCCTGGACTGGTCAGACAGTCAACTTGTATAAGTTGTTTTCTCGAACACCAATTACTCGGGCATAATTTATATGTGCGTCCTTGTGCCATGCAAGCACTTTTCCTTCAGAAAAGGTAACCTTGTAGCCTTTATCCTCTAAGGGAGAAATGGAGACAAGGTTCCTTTTCATCCCAGGTACATATAGTACCTCACTCAACTAAAGAGGTATGTCAGAATCTAGTTGGAATGTAGAAGTTCCAACCCCTTTCACATTATATCTCGCATTATCTCCAAGTACAACATGTAGATTGGTCTCTTTCTCAACAAGATCTGTCAGATGATCTCTATATCTGGTCATGTACCTAGAGGCGCCACTGTAAATTAACTAAATATCATTATCAATAGGAATTGTACCTGAGAGTGTTGAAATGAATAAGAAGGCTTCTTCTTTGATGTCTTCATCTCTTTGAAGTTTTGACTTCTAGGAACTTAAGTTGCTTGATCCATCAAGCCTATCTTCCACCATAGTTATGTTCATCATATTTTCAGATTCTTCACAAACCCTTACCAACTAGGCTAGGAAACCTAATGGCTAGGCTAGGTTGGAAATCTTAGGTTTTGTTTGGGCTTATGACTACCAACAATAAGCCTTGAAAGTCAAGAGAACACTGGTGAGCTGAAAATCTCATTTAATGAGCTGCATAAACCCTAAAACTGAAATTTCTGCAAAAAATTGTGAAACCCTAGAAACCCTAGGGTCAAAAATCCAAAATGCTCAGAAATGCAATCTGGGAGTTTTTGGAGGTGCGCTGAGGGAGTTCGTACACCCCTATGAAATTTTATAGCCCCAACATTTCAATAGAAGGTACTAAAACACTCAAAAGGGAGAGGGTTGTACGGTTTTCTGGAAACCCTAGGAGGGTCATACAAATTTTAGAAAAGAGGACGATTGGCTTTGTAGGTTTGTGCAATGGCTTCTTCAAGACCTATGCTCTGATACCATGTTGAATTTTCATTATGCTAGGCTCAAGCATGAGGTTTATTTCATTTTAGCATTTACTTGAACCATAAACATGTGCATCTACACCATACACAAGTGTTGCAATAACCAATATCACAAGAAGAAATACCATGCACAAGAACACAAAAAATATCATGGGAAATATAATGGGAACCCTTCTACTCAAGGGAATAAAACCCAACAATCCTTTGTTATATTCTCAAGAGAAGATCCTCCAGCCATAAAACCCTAATGCACACAAGAGGGTGCTCTACCACCTTGAAACGTGTGCCCAAGAGAGGTGCGCACTTCAACCCTAAAATGTACTTGTTGAAATTTCCAAATGTCATGTGACAAGTGTATTTCCTCAATGGGGAAATCTCATTTATTTATACTAGACCATACAAAACAATAGATGTCTTTGTTGGCACAACAGAGCCAACCTCAATAACTCATAAAATGATTAATTATTAGAATAAACCCTAATTATCTTTCACATATGGTGGGGCCAAATTGTACCCTTTACATTACAATTAGGGTTACAAGCAAATCTTACACTTAGACAATATAGTAAGGGATCCACACGTCCACTAGTGCTCATCCACTAGGGACATGTCCACCTGTGTTCATCCACAAGGACGTCATACTCAACATAATCATCTAGAGTACCACATCGTCTCAACTCTCATACAGAGGAGAACGATACACCCATCACATGGACACACCCAACCACTGGGGGGCGACTCAACTCTCTAGAGGAGAACGATGCCCCAACCACTGGGGGGCGACTCAACTCTCACACAGAGGAGAATGATGCCCCATCACGTGGGTATTCCCAACACTGGGCTCCCTCTCAGGTCGACTCAACTCAGTCTCAGAGGAGAACGTATCGTGGAGGATGTCTCACAACATTGCAATCATCAACAATGTCTCCCTTGTTCTCTTCACTACAACCTTCATTTCTTTTAATGGGATGCCTTTGGAAGCCCAACCATCACATTGTTCCTTTCCCCTTCTAATTTTTCCAAAACAAAG
>SNQJ01S0088421.1:33321-43440 GCA_010110895.2 Picea sitchensis
TTTTGGAACATAACATGGAAAAAATAAAATGATTTTGGGAAAAAACAAGGGCTATATAATTTGAGTAAAATGAAATTATGGAGGGAAGTGATAATGATCAATGTTCTTTCCACATACAAATATCATCCATCAATCATCAACACTTATAAAATTATATTTCTTTTGGAACATAACATGGAAAAAATAAAATGATTTTGGGAAAAAACAAGGGCTATATAATTTGAGTAAAATGAAATTATGGAGGGAAGTGATAATGATCAATGTTCTTTCCACATACAAATATCATCCATCAATCATCAACACATATGATCAATTCAAACCTTCAAAATAAAACTATGTATTTTTTCTTTTGGATTCTTAAAATTCTAATTCAAATGTATCAATAAACAACTTGAAAACTCCTCCTTATAACTTTTTGTAGTAAGGATCATATTAAGTTTCGAAACTTATCCATTTGAACCCTATTTTTCTCAAATAATATAACTACAATAACAAAATGAACTCATTCCAGGGCACAATAACTATTTCCACCTTTATTTTGATATATGTACTTTCCATATATATTGCCTAATGTCAAAATTGTGTTTTATCAAAAAGTGGCTTCCCTTTCAAAATATTTTCAAAAATGAGACTTGAAATTAATATTCCAACCCAATACCAGCCCAAAATATGATGTTGACTTCACACACATGATTATCATTTCCAGCCAACATTTCCAACAAGCAACTTGAATGGATGATGACAAAGTCGTGAAGACTAAAGGTAGGGTTTTAAATTTCTAAAAATATATCCTTGAATCCCTAAGAAAGCAAGTTGAGATAGGAGTGCAAGTTGAAACCCTAGGTTTTGAATTTCTTTAAAGTCATAACACTATAACTTGACATATGCAAGTGGATTGGTCCAATAAGAGAGAAATGTATATGAGAGCAAGCAATCGAAATACAACAGTATGCCCCAACAATCGTCACAACAAACTGAACTGATATTACAATGAACTTCAAAAGAATGTTTATAATTTCTTCTAGAATGAGATACAGAGGCGGTAAAAATGAGAAGGTTGGGAGTGAACTGCATACTTTTGTTTGATTTTTTTTTTGGAACAAAATTCACAATCATAACAAGAAACCCACAGTGCCTAACAACAGGCCATAACCATAAAAAAACAAAATGCAAACAATAGTGATGAGACTGTTTTTCTCATTCAAAAGATATTTATTCCTTCAAACTCGACTATATACGTTTAAGTGCAAAACCTAGGTCGATATTTATCCCTATGATTCTAGTTGTTTTATATCAACTTAAAATAAAATAATTTACTATCCACATCATCTCAAAATCAATGCCCAAATAGAGATTCATTCTCATAACAAACACACAACATCCAAACAACTTGAGCTGATATTTAAAATTTATCAAAACAAAGCAAGCCATCGATGCCAGAAAAGTCGAAAATGTCCATACCTATCGAAATAAGCTAAATATTCATGTGAGATAAGTCCAAGATCGTTATCCAACCACAAAACCTTAGAATCTACAAACCCTTGACTAACAACAGCAGACCATTTCCAACAAGCAACAATGAAAAAAGGCGGTATTCCTTAGGAGGGAAAACCAACAGAGAGTGCATTAACTCTCCATCAAATCACATTGCCTCAACATTCACCAAAACTCACCAACCTTTCACAATATCCAACCAAAATTTACACGGTGGAAAGAACTTATTCACCAGCTCAGACTCCAAATTGAGCTTTGGTACCACGCATATCACACTATTGAACTTTAAACCATAACATAGATCAACGCTATACCACATTTATAACTATTATAAGTTGTCACCACTCTATATATCAACTTACCAATCATGCGACGTGAGATATGAGATCTATAACATATATGAATTTAACTCTAAGTCGGGTTCATTCACACTTTCCATGTGACAACCTTATATAATATCATATATGATATATATGTGCATGGAATAAAGTTAAGTATTCTTTTTAAATATGTCACAAGCCATATTAAAATCATGTAACTTTAAAACTTATAATCATAAGTGTTATAATTCTAGCGCAAAAGGCCTCTCACGCTTTTCTTTTCTTTTAATCGTGGCGACAACATATTTAATGCAATATGAAGATAAGGAGTCTCATAAGTCTCTAACGAAGAAACCATTTGTGCATATGAAAAGAATAGAATACCACATTGTATTTCAATCTATCTATTTGTTTGCAGGTTGCATTTCTTTCTAAAAAAAGGGAGTGAAATCAACTTAATACAACTTCTCTAAGGGGTCCCACCTACTAGTTAGATAATATAGTAATAGAAATAGTAGAGTGCATTGCAATCTTTTGTAGGTAGGATTCCTGTTGCACAATTTTTCATCAACAACTGGTGACTCCATAGGGAAATCTTCTTGTAGCAGATTATAACTCATGAATTCTGGTTTTGACAAAATCAACAGGGGTGCGTAATAAGAAGTGATAGAAATAGACCAAGAATGAAAAGTTCTACAATAGGGGGAGATAACATGAAAATTGAAATGATATATGAAATCCTACTTCGTGGAGAAACTTATGAAAAGTGAGATATATGAGGGGGTTTGGTCCAGTTTCTATAACTAGCCAAGAAACAATAACATTTTCTTAGATGAAATTTCAACCTTGCTACAAATCTTACAAAATCATCTGATATGCTCTTATTTAAAATGGAATGAAGGGTAGAAAGGGAAAGGAGAAAAAGGGAGAGTCACGACCATCAAGTTAGTAGAAAAGCATTTAATTGAAGGTACAGGAAATGTCTCATCAACATTTAAAGAAAAGAGAATCATAATATATTTGTTGTGTGTTTAATTTATAAACTAACCGACAATATTTGCAGACAATGAGCTATCTAATTATTTGACTTATCCAGCTAACTTTGCCTCGTCAACAAGTTCAAAACCAGAAAATGCAAATAAAATTAATAAAACAAAACAACAAAATGTACTCAAAGTAAACAAGCATGTACAAAAAGAAAAAGAAAAAGAAAAAGTGTTTACAAAGAACTCAATCAACAATCAATTTGGTTCGACATAGTTCTTGAGATGTGAACCATTAGTACTATAGGAAAATAATTTCTCATCCATATCCTTTAATAAGTATGAGTTGGTACCGAGGACATAAGTGATTTAAAATGGACCTAGCCATAATTTCTGGAACTTTGAGTGTCTTCATTTTTCAGCATGAGCAGAATCCCAAGGTAACACTTTCTCATCAACCTTGAAATCAGTAGATTTGGTATTTTTATTAAAATATTTTTTGATTGTTTGTTGTCTTCAAAAGAAAAGGTTAATTAGTTTATCATAATATGCAGAACCCTTTCTAAATCGTTGAGCATTGTTCAAGCAAATTTGACCTCTAAAAGAAACGAGAAAATAAACATGCAATCTAAAGCGAAAGACAAAACTAAATAAACTAAAAATCTAATTTACCCTCCCCCTTTTTTTATTATTTGTGTACAAAAGGAAGGGAAAAACATTCTTGGACTCATGTAAGATGACATTTTGCATAGATAAATGCATCATCTACTTTATATGGATGATTAATGATTGAAAAGACGATGCATGAAGAATGTTGATCACCCTTCCAACCAACAAATGCATGTGGCAAGGGTGATGGGCCTGTCAAAATCCAGAAACAATGATCACCATCTTGCGGGACCTGCCAACCAACAATATGGGATTTAGGCTTGATATTGGAAACATGAGCGTGATCAATAACATTAGAATGATGGTTATAAGTTTCAATGTCGAGGATGGGGTTGATGGGCTCTTTAAGCATCATTAGTTAATCCTCTACAATATATTGATCAGGAAAAGAATAACCATGCTCTGAGGGAGAAAATAAAGGATTCAAATGCATAGGAATGCCTTAGAATCTATCATAATCAAAAGAAATCATGTATGCAAGAGATATATGTATATCATCATTGAATTCCTCAACCTCTTCAAATTGAAACAATGGGTTTGTGAAAGAACTATGCAATGTAAAATCTTGATTATCCTTATGGGGATATTCAGGAGGAGACTCAACACATGAATCTGTATTGCCCCTTAAATCCCCTCTTTCGTTTTCTTCAAAATGGCCATGAGAAATATTATGGATAGTGCTATGCAAATCAAGAGAAGCCTCCCCGCAAGGTTCATCCAAAAAGAGTACTTCATTGGAAATAAGTTGATTTCGAGTAGGATATATGTCAAAAAGGTCCTCATTGAAGGGGAAGAAATCAAACAAATCTTCGTCAGAAATAGGACTAGTAGGCATATCAATATAAGAATCCTTACAATCTTCTAAGAATATAGCACTATGATATGCATGATTGTCCTCCTGCAGACTCGTCAGGAAGGGAGGGATTTTTGTGATATTCATATTTAGCTTTCAGAAATAACTCACAAGTTAACTATTCACGAGGACCATAGAAAAAGTTACATTGAGGAGGATTATGGATTCTTTCAAGTAGAAGTTCAAAATGATGAAAAATAGGTGGAGGAGGAAAGTCGATAAAAAACTTTATGAAAATTGATTATCCTGTGAAAATTTGACTAGATACCATACGTCTAGACCGGTCTTATGCTTTACCACGAAGGGAAAGTGGAAAAATATCTACAGAAGTATGTATATCATAAACCCCAATAGATTGGCAGAAGATAAGGAAATCATCAATATGATTCTGAGAATATTCCCTTGAGTTACCCTCGAAAAGAGGACAATTAACGATAGACAATTTTGCATTCAGGCTCAAATTTGATCTATACATGATTAGACAGGTTAGGATAAAGAAAACTCACAAAAAAATAAAAAATAAAACAGGGACATATAGAAAATGAGTTTTTCTCCTTCCCCAATATGGTTTCCAAATAAATGTTGAGAAAAAGGAATGAAGAACCTCACTCCAACATTTTCGAATCTTACTAGGATAGGGTAAGATAGTTGGGATTATCATCCAGGGTTTATATCCTAAGATAAAATTATCAATTGATTCTCGAGAAATAAGTACAAGGAATCAATGTTGTCTTTTATAATTAAATAGTGCAAAAGAAGAAAGTGAAAAATGTATATGCACCGTGTTTTTAGGATTAGGGAACAAATGAAATACAAATCTAAAAATAGTATCAGAAAATACACATGTGAGACCAAAATCGGGGAAGTGATTTTATTAATTTCATTCCAAGTTACAATCATAATCCATTTTCAAACCCTTGTGAGGATATGGACCAAGATCAAATTTACATATCTTCGATAGGCACCATACAAAAAGAATCTGGCAACAAGAGAGGACTGAGACTAGAAGTCTAGATCAACTTGGCCATGAAAATATCATTCATTGACTCTACAAAATATTCCCTATCAGTAATGAAATCTAATTCATATGCAAATCATAATACACAGACTATCAAGATCATATGATCAACTTTTCACGAATACGGTGTTGAAATATGTATCTCAATCATTGAATCATACTATCTTCAATAAGACCTTGTTGTCAACAAGAGGGTTAAGACTCTAAGATAAATCAAAATGAATGAAAGTAAGTAATCTCACAAGAATAAGAGTGGACCTTATATCAAAAAATTCTTCCTTGTTCTCTCCCCTTTGTCCCCTCCTTTGATCAACTTTTATCTCCCTCAAAAGAAGTTGTGGTAGTTTCAAACTACCATTAGTTAAGTCATAATAGACTTAATATTAGTTAGGGACAAATAATAATAATAATAATAATAATAATAATAATAATAATAATAATAAAGGGATTATTAAAAAATAAATAATAGGTGGGACCCCTAATATTTTAAATAGTTTTAAGCTTGATTCCTTCCTTGTCACTCCATAATTTATTTTTAAATTAAATCATACCACCACAAAAAATAAATAAGACTAGTTGTCCAAAAATGAAGATAATATTATGAGGTTGTCCCAAAAATAACCAAAACATACAAATTGTCTTGAAATAATCAAAAGCCATATTTACTATGAGGAGTTTGCTTCTTCCCACTGCTTGCTGCCTTTTTTTCCCTGTCATTAATAGGGACCTCTAGCTGGAGTGAGACATGAGGTAGAACATGGACATCTGAAAGATTTTGATGAGGTTGGTAAGAGGGTCTATTTGGTCTAGGATGTGGCTGAAATACTCCTTGACCCACTAGGTTGAAGAACCCAACTTGAAATAGTTGATTCAACTCTTGAGGAACAACATAAAAGTGAATGGAGAATATGGGTCTCCTATTTGTATATGTGTTGAACCTGCACATAATAGATCTAGCTAGAAAATACTACACACATTTGCAAAGGGAAATTAAGAAAGAAAAAGGAGAGAAAGAATGGAAGAATTCTCATTAACCGTAATCCACACTAAAGAGTGAATAATTTACAATAGATATAGGCTACATGAGTAACTAATGCACCATAGTAGTGTTCTAGAGAGATCTAGACACTCACTGACAGACACTGGAGTGAACTGCCACCTAGTCCTAGTTAACCGATCCATGCAATCATCAGTTGACTAAGACACATGTGTGGAAGTGAGAGAGACACATGCAACTCCTGGTGATAAAACTGAGGTTGTCATGCATGAGTGACTTCCACTAGTCTAACTGAGTGTAACTGACTCTGAACTAAAGAGGAACATCCTATTTTGTAGGGGAATATTCTCTAGAGAGAATATTCTCATCTAAGGAATTGTTCTCAACATTGGACTATAAAACTTAGGAAAGTAATTATAGGTGAGTGTGTAATATCTCAAACACCCCCCCGACCACTACTAGGGTGTACATGATGAATGGGTCACGACAACAAAGGCCATGTTAGGTACCCATTGTACAATGCATATAAGAATGAAACAATGAAAAAATGAGGAAAGAGGGAAAACCTCATGGGAAAAAACCCCCCCTCAAATTACAATGCATAAAAAAAAATATGAGAAGGAACAAAAGGTCGTTGCTAAGCAACCATGTCCTTCACTCCAAGAAGACCTCGCAACTGTGCATGTTTTTTCTCTTTGAAGATTTTGTTGAAGATGTATATGTCTGCACGGATCTGATGGAGTAGATGCACCATTGAGATTTCCACACATATCCACTTTCTCTTCTTGTAATGAAGAAGATCCAAATAAAGTTTGAATGAAACTTTGAAAACTGTGCGGTCGTTTCTGGAAAAACACTGAAATTTTGTTGATTTTAAAATGATCATAAATTCATTTCCCGGACTTCGTTTCGGATGATTTTTTTTTTTGAAATTGGATATTTTCCCGAGAGGAATTCAAATATCCATTTTTTCTGCAAATTTGGCTCACAAAATATCAGAATTGAGTCTGATGTGTGTGGCTCCCTTTTTGTCTCCTTAGATGCATGCATTGTGCATGGAAAAGTGTATGTTTGTGACCCCTGAGATGCATGCCATATATCTTCCACATTAAATTTAGAAAAAAAATCCGAAATGGAGTAGACATCATCTTCAATTAATGGAATACAAATTTGTGCAAATAGTTTTGTAGAATACTCTTCATAATAAGAGGTTTGATCTTCTGATGGCTTCTCTTCTGGCTCTATCTATTCAACCTCCTGCATGAAATCTTCACAATCTTCTTTATTCCCGAATAGAACCTCCAATCTGGTCCATAATTCATTTGGAGTTGATTCTTGTGAGTCATCATATACTTGATGGAGAATTTTAGGAGAAATAAACCAGAGGATATGTCCTATGGCCATATCTTGTCTATTGAGAAAATTGTTTTTCTCATCGGCATAATCAGGCTCTACTTCCATTTCCATAGTTATTTGGTACAAGCCTCTACATCTAAGCAGAAGCATAATTTTTGGCTTCCACTCCAAATAGTTATGAGGCATGAGAAGTATTGTCGGCGAATAATCCATATTTTCTGCGTGCTTCAATCTTCAGTACCTACAAAAATAAAATTCATGTAGCTTTTGCTTAGAAATCCATTGGCTCTGATACCATGTAAATGTGTTGAACCTGCACAAAATAGATCTAACTAGAAAATACTACACACATTTGCAGAGGGAAATTAAGAAAGAATAAGGAGAGAAATAATGGAATAACTCTCATTAACCGTAATCCACACTAACGAGTGAATAATTTACAATAGATATAAGCTACATGAGTAACTAATGCATCATAGTAGTGTTCTAGAGAGATCTATACACTCACTGGAAGACACTGGAGTGAACTACCACCTAGTCCTAGTTAACTGATCCATGCAATCATCAATTGACTTAGACACATGTGTGGAAGTGAGAGAGACACATGCAACTCCTGGTGATAAAACCGAGGTTTCCATGCATGAGTGACTTCCACTTGTCTAACTGAGTGTAACTGACTTTGAACTAAAGAGGAACATCCTATTTTGTAGGGGAATATTCTCATATAAGGAATCATTCTCAACATTGGACTGTAAAACTTAGGAAAATAATTATAGGTGAGTGTGTAATATCTCCAACACTATTACCCCTTTGCCAAAAATTATTTCTACCCCTGCCTCTTCCATGGATTTCTCTGCTAAAGAAACTCATTGTCGAAAAGAAAACTTAGATCAGAATATAGAACAGGAAAGACTGATCAACCATCAATTAACTTTGTCTACAGATAAACTCAAAACATTGGCTCTTATTATTTAACACAAAATCATGCATGCCATTAATCCGTTACTTTGTATACAATAATCATAGTCATTCTACCAATTAAAATCCACAATTGTCATTATCTAGAACAAGGATATTTAATGAAATATGGGTTGTGATTTGGATTTATAAGGAACAGAAAGTGTTATTTATGAAAATAAAATATTATTGTTCTAAATAAGACCCATTCTTAACCAAACCATTTTAATAATCACGGCATAGTCATACTCAACTATAGGTCTCATTAATAATGTTCATTGTTCTAATTCAAAACTTATTTTCAAATTATAGGGTTTCTATAAAATCAGATTTCTTTTGGAAGAGAACATGGAAAAAATAAAATGATTTTGGGAAAAAACAAGGGTTGTATAATTTGCGTAAAATGAAATTATGGAGGGAAGTGATAACGATCAATGTTCTTTCCACATACAAATATCATCCATCAATCATCAACACATATGATCAATTCAAACCTTAAAAAAAAACTTTGTATTTTGTCTTTTGGATTCTTAAAAGTCTAATTCAAATGTATCAACAAACAACTTGAAAACTCTGTCTTATAACTTCCTGTAGTAAGAATCATATTAACTTTCGAAACTTATTCATTTGCACCCTATTTTTCTCAAATAGTATAACTAAACATAATGAACTCATTACAGGGAACAAGAACTATTCCCACCTTTATGTTGATATATATATTTTCCATATATATTGCCTACTGTCAAAACTGTGTTTTATCAAAGAGTGGCTTCCCTGTAAAAATATTTGCAAAAACAAGACTTGAAACCAATATGCCAACCCAATACTAATGCAAAATATGATGTTGACTTCACACACAGGCTTATCATTTTCAACCAAACTTTCCAACAAGCAACCTGAATTGATGATGACAAAGTCGCGGAGACTGAAGGTAGGGTTTTAAATTTCTAAAAATGTATCCTTGAATCCCTAAGAAAGCGGGTTGAGATAAGAGTGCAAGTCAAAACCCTAGGTTTCGACACTATAACTTAACATATGCAAGTGGATTGGGCCAATAAGAGCGTGATTATATGAGAGAAAGCAATTGAAATGCACAGGTATGCCCCAACAATCATCACAACAAACTAAACAGATATTACAGTGAACTTCAAAAGAATGTTTATGATTTATTCTAGAACGAGATACAGAGACAGTCAAAATGAGAAGGTTGGGAGTGCACTTCATACTTCTGTTTGATTTTGTTTTGAAAAAAAAGTCACAAACATAACAAGAAACCCACAGTGCCTAACAACAGGCCATAACCATAAAAACCCAAAATACAAACAACAGTGATGAGACTGTTTTTCTCATTCAAAATCTTTTTATTCCTTTAAACTCGATTGTATAAGTTTAAGTGCAAAACCCAAGTCGAGAGTTCTCCCTATGATTCTAGGTGTTTTATATCAACTTAAAAACAAACAATTTACCATCCA
>SNQJ01S0088422.1:0-17848 GCA_010110895.2 Picea sitchensis
CATTACATTCTAACTCAATAGAGTCAAAATATTTAGGGTTTCTCATTCTAGAAGGAGTTACAATGAATTAGTAACTAATTGCAACCAACTCCTATATTTTAGGGTTTGATTTCTTAACTAACTAATACAACCACAACATATTTAGATTACATATATTTAATGGAAAAATAATTTATCTTTCGATTTTGATGATGACTTGACAAACTCATCACATCTTGCAGTTGAATATGATTTGACATGGGCTGACTGTATGATTTCGCATCGGCCAAGAGACTTGCTGTGAAATCTTTGTTTCAGCAGTTTCATAGAAAAACTGGTAAAGTTGTTGCGAAATCTCTGTCCCTGATTGTTGATGCTACAAAATTGCTTCAGGCTTCATCCATCATTTCCAAACTTGAAAAGACCTCACAAAAACAAAAACATGATATATATTGATTATTTTTAAATCATTCATTTTCCACTTGGGCCAACAAATCTAGATTCTTCTTTGTAGTTTGTTCCTTCCTCAACCTATCCTTTTCTTGTAATGTTTTGTTCTATCTGTATAAGTTTTTTACTTATTTGTGTAGGGGCAGATATCTCTTAACCATCCTCTTGTTGTTTTCCAAGGCTCCTTCACACAAATCCAAGTGTTTTGTTATCTTTCTTTTCATTTGTATGTTTTCTTCCCTCAGTTGAACAATCACATCCTGAGCTTCTTTTAATTGTTTCCTTAGTCTCTTAATTGTTATCTTATCTTCTTCTGGAGGAGATTGAAATTCGACAACTTCTTCAGTCGAACACTGAACATGAATCTCAAATCTAGTCTCTTCATCATGAACTAGTTTCCTTGTTTTTTATCTGGTCACAGGTCTGCTAGGTTTTTCTTTGTCAAGAACTTCTGAACTAAACATCACCTTTTTACTTGATGGGGGTTGGAGTTCCATAATTTCCTCAACTTCATGACAGGGAGATGCATCATCTGTAGGATTTAGCTTCTTCATAGTTGACCTAGTTAGGGGTCTCTTGGGTTTTTCCATTTCTTCTACTTCAGGAGTGAAAATAAGTTTTTTTCCTTTAACCTTACTTCTCTTACTGTCAGGGATTTCTTCAATGTTTTCACTTGTCTTTATAGCCTATTTTAATGTCTCTTTACCCTTTATCTTCTCCTTGGAAACTTTGTTGAGAGAAATTGTGGTTGTAGTCTCAAGGGTTTCAATTAAAACATTATGTTGTTCTTTATTATTTCCTCTTTTTCTTTTTAAACTGCTAGAAGTTGATTTATCATTTGTGAAGAGATACTTCCCTTAGATGGTGGAGAACTAATGGCCTCTACACAAACCCTGTTGTAGAAAAAAAGGAACCCCATTCTCCATTTGTTTTCCTAAGTTCCTCAAGGACTAAAAGTTTGATAAGACTAAAATGAAAGAGACTAGGTTCAACTTGCTTAGACTTTGGTTGTACAAAGATAATATGGAATATTTAGAGATTTCTTACCTGTGAAATGCATGAGTAGTCTCATATGATACAAGTAGACCATGTTGAAATGACCCTCACAAGTGAATTATCTCTGGATTACTCAAAACAACTTGTCATGGTGTTCTAACATATGGTTCCTTGGCACCACTTTTGATAGATTTTCATTATGATATTCTGGCTTAAAACAATCATTATAGTATGAAGAATCCAGAGCCATCCCCTTGAACTACCTCTCACCTTGCAGGGGCATTTATGTAGCTATTGCAATTGTCTGCTCTATGACCTGAAATTCCAATGATCCAACTCTTGTTTTGACTCCATCAAATTCATGGTAAATTGCATGGCTACCTCCATTTGACCTCCCTGCAAATTTTCACAAAAGGTGAAGCATCCCACTATTTGAAAAGATTCTCTAAAGATGGGATTTGAATCCAACAATTGAAGATCCTGGGGTTCAAACTTGACTATATCACCTCCCTTATATATCTTGTTCTTTTGTTTGTCATGCTCCATGGTTGTTGGTAGAGAGTGATATGATGATGGTGGGCATAGGAGTTAGCAAATTTAAGCAACATGTAGTAAATCCTAGAGAATTAGGGTTTATTTAAGAGACATTGCTTTAGCAGCAAGGAATTTCGCAGCAAACTGGACAAAAAATTCGCAGCAAACAAGAATTTAGCAGCAGATAAAGATAGCGAACCTTTGATATCATATAGGGCTAAAGCAACTGAGAAATATGAAGCAGCAAACAAAGCTTCAATGGCGTCTAAGGATGATACAAGGTTTTAACATTTTTCAACAGATTGAACTTTCGCAACAAACTGCAGTTTTGATGATTTTAAAAAGGAAATAGCTCATAACCCTATAAACTCAGTTGACAAGGATATCATTGATTCCCATGACCTTACTCCCATGATTTCATGGCCATTATGGAGATAGGGTATTTCTGTAGCGATTTGACATTGACAATTAGTCACTGCGAAATGCTAGGAGATTTTGCAACGAATTTAAACTGTTTGGTTACAAGTCCCTTAAAGGTACAATTTGAATTGGAAAGATTAAGTAACATTTATACATATGATATCATGCTCCCATGACTCTTTAAAAACATGATGTAATAACTTTAAGACTCACCCTTTTCAAATGATGACAAAGGATTGTGGGATAACAATGTGACAAAACTGACTTGACATTGAACAAGATTGACCACTCACCTATAACTTGAGATGAAGCTCTAATTCCCTTAGACATGATTCAATCTAACCCAAACTCGATTCATAAGTGAATGAATCCCAAAACAATTGTCATGGAACACTAACCCTAGGACCTTGACCCATGGTCTTTAAAGACCAAGACATGATCATAAGACTCAACAGTAACCAAAACAAGATGATTTGATTTTGTAAATTTACACATACTAACATTGAGATACTAACATAAATCATGGTTCCGAGATCATTAGTTCATCATATACTAAAAATTAGGAAGTTTAGAAATCAACTTGTGATTTTAGAAAAAACTGAAATCCACAGAACCGATTAGATTCGTAAGGATGTATTTTATAAATTTAGTGGGCCATGGTGAAGAATCTACACAATATACATAAACATTGAGACATATAGCACACATATAGAGTAATGGAAGGATGTAGAGTAGGTTTAAATTACCATTTTGATTGTGACATGTGAGGTGAATTAAACATTGACACATAGAACACTCATATCAAGTAATTGAAGGATGCAAAGTAAATTTAAATTACCATATTGATTGGGATTGCGGCATGTAAGGTGAAAGAAAGTTGAAAAACTATTCTGAATTTCACACTTATTCAGTTTATTGAAAGGGCTATATTTCATATATGAGGGTGATATATAAGGGTGGGGGTGAGGGGCAATATTAGAGAAAATGTATGGGGGTGGGGGGAATTATTAGAGAAAATGTATTCATGTATGAGGGTGGGGTGATGGGGCAATATTAGAGAAAATGTATTACATTTTCTCTAATATTTCCTCCCATCCCCATACATTTTCTCTAATATTGCCCTTCCACCCCCACCCTTATATATGAGGGTGGTGGGGGTGGAGCGCAATATTAGAGAAAATGTATTCACCTCATATATGAGGGTGGTGGGGAGCATATATATATTCTAATATTGCCCCCCACCACCATCAGTGAATACATTTTCTCTAATATTGTCCCTCACCCATCCCCACCATATAATTAATAGAAATTTGGTAATACCTTTTATAGATGTTCAAAATGGGGGAAATCCCAATTTTAATCTAAATGAGTACTAACCATTTTAGATTAATGGAATTGCATATATTCATAAATTAGATTGCAATAAGAATTTTTTAGAATATTAAAACATTTTTTATTAAAAACAACTATTTCAATTATTCAAAATTACAATTTCAACAAAAAAAAAATAAATTATTTCCTAAATTAAAAAATAATAAAAAATTCAAAATAATAAAATGTTTAACTTGGCTAATAATTCTTATTCTTAGATGTCCATTGGATGGCCTTTTTGAACGACATAAGTGCCCCCACTTCCCTTTTATTTTTGAATGATGTAAATTGATCCGCTGAATCCTCTAGGGTACGTTCTTTTGAAACAAAATGATGGGGCTGAAGAGACTTACTAGTTCCATATGCAGTCCTACGAAGAAAGTTGATAAAGGCAAAGAATTTGGTTGGGTGCCCGTTTAATGGAGTCAAGCGCGTGGTTCTAGGGCGTCCTACACGAAGTTTAAATTTGCCGTATTAAGTCGGGTGAAAACAAAGTTTAAATCGCCGTATTCAATCGGGCATACTGAGGTGAAGAAATTCGCAGAAATCCAAGAAAGTTTTCTAAATTTGGTTGGTACCAATTGAAGAAAAATCGCAAACATGGTCTGTAGACACTTAGAAGTACTCAATTATTACAACGCCGACGGCAGGGACATAGGGAATTAAAAAAGATAGGCCCGTGGGCATATTCGGTGACCTTGTCAAATCTTTTATAGCTGTGTAACAACACTCAGTAACTAACCACAATTCATCACAAGGCTCAATTATATATTGAATAACAACAACAAATTGTTTTCACATTTCGAAATTTACTCAATTAATTGACCCATTCTCATTCTAATAATCTAGATATTTTGTTTTAAAATTTTCATCTCTTACATTATGGACAATTATAAATTTCTTATTTTGTTCTAAAATTTTCATTACTTACAGTTAAGAATATGTGTTTCTTCTTAAGAGGTCATAAGTTGAAATCTAGAGTGGGTAGGGTATGTATACCTCCGTAGACTTTACCAGTCAAATCGTTGGGCGGAGGGAGTCCCTTGTCCCACAAACAAGGAGGTTTCATACACCAATTTGATATGGCTTGGCCGTGACCTTAAAAATAGATTATTATTATTACAAATTCTTCTTCATCATAAGAGGCTTAATTTAAGTCCTCTCAATAGCTACCAATCATTTGGGAAACTTGTAAGCTTTCCTCAATTAACTAAGACATTTAAATTATTTGAGTAGTTTGGGTGAAATCTTATATTTTCATTTCCACTTTCATTTTTTTTAGGTTAGCTAAAATTTTTGAAGCATTGCTAAAGTTATGATTTTAATTTTAAAGTATAAAAAATAGTACCAAATCACTTTTCTTCTTCTTTAATAATTAGTCTTTTACAATTAAACATTTTTTTATGTTAAGTTTTTGGAAATAAATTGTGTAAAAGATTTTTATTATCTAACTTTTCTAGTGGACATTTCACCCATCATCAAGGACATATAACGCTAAAAGTGGCAATAGAAAAAGGTTATGGATTGAGAATTTATAGAAAACAGATCTAGTATGATTATGAACACGACAATAAAGAATTATTTTCCAAGATCTCATTGCAAACAATGATAAAAATAGTCAAAGATCCGTTAGAAAATTTGAAATTATAAAAAATGAAAAGGAAGAAAACTATGATTAAATTAGTTAAATTTCCTTGTGAAATATGTTGTTACTAGATATTTCTCTTGGCTGCAACAGAGAAATGCCTAGCACATTTTCAAACAAATAATGATTGATATATGAGGTTGGTCTATGGGTCTTTTTGATCCAAATTTTAATGAGCCTTTCAATGACTAATAATTAGAAACAAAGAGGCATGACATCATCTATTTAATCCTTTTAAAAATCTTAAAGAATGGATAGTAGATCTAGGAAAAAAAAATGAAATGAAAAGTCAGGTATCCAATTCTGATAAATATGACCTTCCTCTCCAATGAAAGAATAACACAAGATTCATTCAGGTTGCCCTTCAATGTTCAAAAACTAAGCAACGATTTCCATAACACATGTCCTATTTTGCTTATAACAAAACAAAGGAAAAATTGTGTTCAAATACATATGCTTTAAAGTTTGTTGCAGTAGAGGTAGTAATGAATTACAACAATCACAACTCAAATGAATCTATGAAAATAAGAAATATTAATGGAATTATATGAAACAAATTACAGGAAAAGACATAATTTAGCAAAACGAAATCTCAGAATCTCCTTGCTTCTAAAAAATATTTACATTAAAAAGACTCCTATTACATTCAAGCCAAAAAAGGCCTTAAAGTTCCCAACCCCCCATAAACATAAATAATCATAGTTTTTATAATTTCCTCCACTCAGGTCGAATCCCCCTTTATCAACGAAAAATTTGTTGTCATGAATCAACTACAAAATTAGCAAACATTCTAGAAAGAACCCACTCATAAAATACATTATATCTCCCAAAATATTCATCATTTTGCAAAGTCCTTTGGAGGTTAGCTAATTTAGTCATTTTTCCAGATGGATTTTCAACCGTTTTTCCAAAATCCGCTCGGTTTGACCAGAAATCATTATGCAAAAATGTCTCCTGAAGATTGGTGTGATTTCCAATCTGGTAAAATCCATGTCACTTCAATCCCGATTTCTCCCAAACGGTTTATCTTATGAGAAAATCCTTTTAGTATAAGGTAATTGACCTTGTTTCACAAATGGACTTTCAACCAATTTGGAAAATGCTTCTCTGATTTCCCAGAAATCACTCTGCAAAACCGCCTCCTGAAAATGGACGCGGTTTCCAATATGTCAAAACAAATTACCAAATTAGAATAACAAAATTCATGTTTTCCCTTGCTTTCCCATGAAGATAAGATTAACAATGAAACAATATGGAAATGAATAAGCAACAATAAACCTTCTTGGCCAAAATACATATTTTATGCCCATATGGTGAAAAATGACCACACTTTTACCGATGATATCTTTCAAATCGTAAGTCAAAATAAGGTGAAACTTGAACCGTTGGAATGTTGGCAACAAAATGAAAGCAATGAAGATGTTACACTAAACTCAAATCAAAATGAAAATCTCACAAAAGAAACCAAACCAAAACGTTTTAGAAGGAGATATTAATAAAATTTATTAATATAAGCGCATAAAAATCAAAGGAGAAAGAATCATCCAAGAAAACCTAAAGTAACTGTACAAATAACAATCTTGAAAATCAAAGTTATGAAAATGATTCGAAGCATAAGAAAATAGAAAATTTGGAAAAATTTGGGAAACATTTTGGCAATTTTTTTTATGTTACAACAAAATAAATAAGGGATAAATAAAGGGGAGACGAAATTAAGGTGAATAAATTGAACCAAAAGTCGTGTGAGAGAATAAAATATAAAAGAAGAGGAAAATTAAAATGATTAAAAAGGGGGTTGAAGAGACAAAGATTAAAATGAGAGGGAGGGGTGGAAAAAATGAAAGAAATAAATTGTGGATAAATTGTTGATTAAAAAGAGGCCAATCATAATGGAAATAATCTAACTAAAATTTAGGAAAAGGAAAAATTCAATGACCTAGATGATGAATGATGGGTTTCCACGACTCGCTAAGTGTGTAGTCATCTTCATGATTGAAATTATTAGGGCGTTTTTCAATTTTGAGTGCTTCACGAATGATTTGAGATGAGTAAAAGAGGATTGACGTAACAATTATGGTTTGGTCAAAGCAAATAAGATGTTTAGAATTGTGGTAGTGTTCAACAATAGTTGATTGGAAATACGATTTTGGAGAGTATCTGCTATATTATTCTTAAGGTGAGCTTTGAAATACCTCCCAGTTTGACCAATGTATGATTTTCCATAGGAGCAGGGAATTTAGTAAACTCCTTGGCGAAGCCTAGGGTCAGATTTATACTTGATAATTTTAAATAACTGTTAAAGTGTTTTGTGGGGTTAAAAAAGAGTTTTAAAGTTCTTTTTGGTTTAAATTTTTGAGATATGATCAGTAGTGTCTTGGATGCAAGGTGTAGAAATAAGAGTTGGGGANGGGTGTGTTGTTGAAGGAGGAGAGTTTTTGGATTTAGAATAGAGGGTTGAGCAAAAAACTTTGTTGATTTGAGGGATAAAGTAACAATTGGCCACACGAGCCTTTGTAATATGGGCTTTCTCTTTGTCAAGAAATTGGGGAACATAGTTTCTAGAACAACGGATTTTTGGGCTGGATGATGATGAAAATGGACATGAAGGTACCAATCGATGTGAGTGTTTTTTCGATAGACTTGGTGGGTAAGGGTGTCATCAAATTGACAAGAGATTAGGACATCTAGAAAGGGAAGAGTGTTGTCCTTTTGGATTTCAATAGTAAATTGAATATGAGGGGAATATTTTTTAAGATGGTTAAACAAATAAGTCAAAGAGGGATGGCCATGAGGCCAAATGATGAAGGTATCATCAACAAATAGAAACCAACATTTGGGTTTAAGATGAAAGCTATTTAAAGATAAACTCTCAAAATGTTCCATAAACATATTGGCAACCATTGGGGATAAGGAAGACCCCATAGGTGTACCTTCGATTTGTTCATATCAAGTCCCCTTAAAGGTGAAGAAAGTGAGTGAGACAAATTTTAATGAGGTGAGAGTCAACTAGTTCAAATATAAGGGAAAGGGCTTCTGGAACATGAATTTCGGTGAATAAGGAGACAACATTGAAACTGGCCATAAGCTCTTGTTCATCCAGGTGGAGATGTCGAGTTTTTTGAATAAAATCAAAGGAGTCTTTAATAAAGGAGAGAGCTTTTCCAACAAAAGTTTGAAGCTAGTCAGCAAGAAAACAAATAAAGACATATGTGGGAGCTTCTATAACGATAACCATAGGTTTGAGGGAAATGTTTTTTTTATGGATTTTGGGTTGTCCATAAATCCTAGAGATTTCGAGTTATAAGGAATAAGATGTTTCTGAACAGAGGGATCCAAAAACAATATTTGATGACTTTGATAACTAAATTAGTTATGGCATTTATCAAAAAATTTGGATTCATAGCCAAAAGATTCTTTCTTTTAGAATCATGATTTCCCTACACTAAAGCTGCCACATAATGAACAATTTGTTATGTTTTAGAAAAGGAAAAATCTTAAAAGCAATGATATCGCAAAAACTAAAAATTATGTAGATTTTTAATGAGTATTTAACTAGAGACAAGTATAAATTTAAGATATGGAGATTAAATAGGAGATAACATATTCAACTCTAAATCACGGTTTCACCAAACAGCTACGATGGAATCATGATTTCACCGTCTCTTAAGGGTTGGGAATCCATAAATCAAACCATGATCATATGAAAAGCTAAAATCCACACAATTGATTAGATTCATGAAAGTTTATTTTGCAAAATAGCAACCTTAAAAGCTAATGAGCCATTACGCTTAACAACTTGAATACGATGAATATGAGAAATAAATTTGAACAAGATGAATATGGGGAAAAGAGGAAATAATTTCTGTAATTAAAAACTATTTTAAATTTTAAGTTATTATATTTTAAATTGTTTTATATTAATTTCTTCAATTTTAATTTAATTTAAAAAATTAAAAGTAATTTGCATGATAATTAGTTAATATAATTTATATTATTAAAATGTGAGTTAATTCTCACAAATTTTATAGAAAAACATGCGTTGTACAAATTTTGAAAAGCTATAAGATACAAATATTTTTTATTTTCATGATATTTACAAGGTAGAAGATAAAAATCATTTTTTCTTAAAATGTCAAGTGTATACTAGTGTTAAATTTTAATTTTAAAATATTTGTAATATTAACAATTTTCATAACCTTTTTACTCAACAAAACTATGGAGATTTAGAAAATCTTCTCTCTAATTTATTTGATCATAGATACAAAATGTTAAAGCAAACCCATCATTTCCTTATCATTTTTCTTAAATGTTCAATAAAATAAAATTAGTATGGGTAACAATCATCATCATTGAAAATTGATTATTTTAAAGAGCCAAGAATAATTTATATTATTTATTTATTTTTAAATTAACATTTGATGTTTTCTTTTTCCATTTTATTTATTAGTATTCATATATTTTTGCGAGAAAAAGAATTGCAATTTCTATTCATTGAAAAAAAAATCGCATTGGCAAAGTACTCATGAAACAATACAAAATAACAAATGCAGGGGTTAACGACACAAGATTATATGTGCAAAGTGCACTTACAAAAGTACAAGAATAAACATACACATCTATTATACATATCATTGGACGATCTTTGAAAAATAATTATCATCTCTTCCCCCTTTTCGCTTCTTTGTTATCTATAGCAATCTCCTTGAAAATAGGTCCACAATAACAATAACCAACTATAAATTAGAAGACAATATATCAAGATTTATCAAAAAAACTAATTTTTGTTTGAATAAAATGAATTAGTTTCATGCAGTTTCTTTATTCTACTTAAAAAAACTTCAAATACAACTACTCCTCGTAAGAGTAAAAATGTTTAACAATACCTTAAATAATACAAAGTGGTGTTGTTAAAATGCCATAAACACCCACTTTTACAATAACAAACCCGAAAAAAGATTAATTTAACAATATATCCCATCCATATAATACCTTAAATAATACAAAGCGGTGTTGTTAAAATGCCATAAACACCCACTTTTACAATAACAAACCCAATTTGAAAAAAAAAAAAATTAACAATATATCCCATCCATATAACATGTAAGGTTCCCCCTTTTACAATCATAAACCCAACCCAATTTGAGAAGATTAATTTAACAATATATCCTACCTATATAACATTTAATGTTCTCACTTTCACAATGACAAACCTAATTTGAGAAAAGATTAATTTAACAATATATCCTATCTATATAACATTTAATGTTCTATAGTCCTCGGATGGGGTGTTTCTAGGCAACACGAGTGGACAAGCCACGGGGAGGCCACCTAGCCAGATAGTCATCCAGTCGGCATCTAATGGAACCCGTCCCCCCAACACATCGCCTCAACGTTTAAACATAGACGCCACCACCCTTCAGAGTATTCAAGATGGAAGTTTGTCGCATGTGTTTGAAGACTTGCAACGTGAGAATGCCCATGGCGTCGTGCAGGTCACCTCACCGATCACCTCCTCTCTCCAGTTATGGTGCTCCTACCGCCAAGCTCAGGAGCATTCTCCCTCCTTCGTCATCCAACGCTCCCCCTCTCCCTCTCTGGAGTGTTCTGGTCATTCAGCTCTGCGTCTTCTTCCCCAAGATAACGATTCCCCCCGCCATGCTCCGTCTGAGAGGTAAATCAAGGTAAGGAGCCGCCTGGTACGCTGCCAAGGGAAAGGAAATGCCCAATTCCGACCACCCTCCGGATATCGATGCTCTCCCTATTTTGGCTCCCTTCATATCTCCTGCTCCCTTCATCGCTTCTGCTCCCTTCATCGCTCCTGCTCCCATCATCACTCCTGCTCCTACAGAGCCAATTCATGAAGACACTCTCCTGGTCTTAGCTCCCATCATAGCTCCTACTCTCGTAGAGCCAATTCTTGAAGCCACCTAGGACCTGTCGCCGTTCTCAAATCCATATGGCTGCCGAGTAGAATGGTTTGACGCCATCGGAAATTCTTTGGGCTATGCACCTCCCTCCCCTACTCCACCTCGTTGTCCGCCTCCTCTTGTCTCGCCACATCATCACCCCTTTGAAGCCACCTTCTCTCCCTCACCACTTCCCTCCACCTTGGCCGACTCCCAACTTCGCTTCACCTGCAACAACTGTGCGGACCGGGAATAAATTACAGCCTCACTACGCAAATTGACCAAGGGACAGAAGGACATCAAGTTCGCCCTCAGGGATTCGCAGAAGAAGGACGAAGAGCGATGGAGAAGGGTGGACAACTTGGTGTCCTTTCTCCAGGATCTCCGACAGACAATTGCAGAACGTGACAAAGGAAGGATGAAGAAAACTTAGGCCTTCGTGGGCCCAAAACTTTCTAGGTTTCTAATGCTCTTTTGTCTAAGTTTTTTAGTCCTTGTTTTTTACAGATAACTTTGTCTATTTTAGATCAGTTTACAAACAGCCCCTCGCCCTGCGTGGAACTGTATTTTTGCATGTTTAGATTAGTATACAAACAGCTCGTCGCTCTGCGTGGCATTGTAATTTTTTTGCATGGCAAACAACGTTTCATTTTGGACAAGTGTCACTCCTATTTTGGACTAGTGCCAATAGTGGTTTCCCAGTTGGGCACTGTTGACACACATGACAAATGGTTTGCAACTTTTTCAAGAAGGCCCTAATACATTCACTAACTTACAAAAAAAAATGTTCTACAGTTGTAACCCAAAACTATATGCAATACACTATTGACCAATTTAAAAATATGTGATTCAACATAAATTTTAAAATCATGTAGGTTTATATGGGTCTAAGTTAGTTCATAATCTTACAAGACACTCATTCATAGTTTTACAAGAAACTCATTTATAGTTTTGTTAATACTTGAGACCTATATATAATGGAAAACACTTTGTTAAAAGGTTTTGAATTCACTACAAAGCAATGTGGGATTTTATCTTTTGTTCGGGATAGTTTTTAACACCCTGGGTTTTGAACTTTGTATTAAATATTGTATTTTGTTAAGTTATGAAAGGCCATAGTGACTAAACAATTATTAAGAGGCCAATGTGCCTAGGAAATGTAATGTTTTGATCATTATTAATAATAAATACATTGTTGGTTGCTAGATGGACAAGGAAAATAGTTATAGGGGGCTATGATTCCACAAGATAGGGGGCTTAAGGGGATAAGTGTTTATTTCACATTTTAATATTTACCCATTATTGTCTTAATGGAGAATAATAGTTACATGAACTTCTTTGGGGGAAGGCCAAGTGGTTCCTTAATTCCAATAATTACATAAACCCGTCCTTGGTCACTTTGGGGATTCTAACTCTCGTTCTCTTTCTTGTTCTTCTGCTGGTTGCCTCACTCATTCACTTATTTTTCACTCATGCACTCATTCACTCAATTGATTGTTGTTCAAACCTTTCGTTGGGATTCCACTCCATTCATTCTACCACCCACTCATATTTCCTTTTTCATGTCTTGAATTGGGAAAGGAAAGCGAACTGTTGAAAAAAACCATGGTATTTTTTGCTGTAGAGACTGCTGGTGTAATCCAGCGATGAATAAAGACCTGTATGTATGAGATTCTTTGGTATGTGCCCAATTTTTCTCACAGCTGCAAGTCCTGAGAGTCCTAGCATGGAGATTATGGACCAACTTCACTAGAGCACTGGAAGGAGATGGACAACCTGAGGGACTGTGTGGTAGAGAAGGGGGGCGTCCATTCTCTTGGGTTGTGCAGGCTGGGTAGAAGAGAGTTGGGTACTTTGATTGCTGTGGGGTGTTGGGAAACCTATGAGAGATTGAGTGCCAACTGGTTTGGAAAGCCGAGTGACACTCTGGAAACTTCCTTGTGGCTTCATAGCCCTGGCTTGGGGGTGGCACTGTTGTTGAAACTTAGAACAGTAGTGTCTACGGTTGGGGTGGAACGTCCTTGGTATGCAACCAATTGGTGTCTTGTTTTTAGAAAATATAAGTATGCAGGAGCATCACAAGCAAGTGCGAAAGTGGAGGACAACTGGATATCCGCCAACGCACATTTTGAGAACGTCTAGAATTTGAAAGGATAAGAAATTAATGTAACATTTGGAAAATATATGTTTGCTTTTATGGTTTGGAGATTGTAACACAGATCATGAGCGGTTTCTCTCATCTGTTTGTTGGAGGCATTTATTGTAATGAATGCAAAGTATTTGTAGACTTTAATTCGATTAGATAGCTTAGAGCTGTAGGAGGGAAAAATCTAGAAAATCTCCCTCGTATGTATTGTATTGTATTATTATTCTCATTGTAGGAGAATAAGAGAACATAGCAGAACAAAGATTGTAGAAGATTGTATAAGAAGATAGTTGTTGATATAGAACCCATGTACATGAATGCTTGAGTTAATATAAGAATGCTTTGACTCAATCTCATGGTGTTGTGATGAATATTGTTTGCATCTATTGAATGGTATGTTTACAATTTTGTTATATGCGCTGTTATGCATTTGTTTCAATGTTGTGTATATGTATGATTTCATGTTGAATGTATGAAGTATATGAGAGGGATATTATGAGTTTAAATTGTTTCTCGTCCAGAGAATTCCTGCAAGGAGTGCAATGAAATTCTGCAAGGAGTGCATTGACAAGATTCTGAGTTTCACCTTAGAAAATATCAGGAGAGATACCGTTGTTCTCACACTAGAAAGAATGCAAGTATATCACAGAGCCGTGCAAGGTGTGCACAGGCCGAGCGAAGTTTTAGATTTTAGCAACCCAAGTGTGAGTGGTTGAAGAACTCTGTCGCAAGGAGTGCTCAGAGTATCGAAGTTCAGATAACCAGAGGTTATCATGAGTGTCGCAAGGAGTGCGTGCAAAGAACCCTTGAAATTATTGAGGTTGTAACAGAAGCCAAGCTCAGAAGGGATAGAGACTTCGATAAATTCGAAGAAAATAAGAAGGACGAAGTCACCTCGCAGAGGTTTCCTTAGAAGAATTGACGCCAAGTCCTTTGACTTGAAGCCATTGAAAATATGAGACGAACGGTGGAATTTCTCGGAGGGAGGAATATTGAAATCTCGTCAACTCTTGGATCTAGTAGATCAACAGAGGGGATAAGGTTGATAACCTTTCAACGCTCACAAGCCTAGGAGGAATAACATCCGTTGGATCTAGATCAACATGAGTCATTGATCTCTTGATTTTGGGAGTCAGGAGTTGGAGCATTGGGGTTGTGTTACACAAACAGTCCTGACATCGTGAAACACGAAGTCACAACGCGATCATGGCCGTCGATCGAGAGCAAGGCACATGACTGTCAGATCGGGTCCTGGGGAGAGGCCCCACATTGGGTTTTGGGGTTTTGTGGATGGGCAGTGTTGGGTTTGTATCATTCCAACACCCCCGAAATCGCGATTCATGAAAAACCTTTTTTTGTGACCCGTGGTCGTAGCGTCGTGGTCACGTGGGAGAAAGGCTCGTGCCTGATGCTTGTTTGTGCAGGTGGGGTTTTTCGTAGAAGGACCTGTGGTTTCCATGGTTTTCATAGTTGAAGATTCCAACGAGAAATGAAGGAACCATTTCGGTTCAAGGGAGATTTAGAACAATCCTTAGATCCAGAGATCATGCAGAACCTGCTGAGGTAGGGGTGCTACATCAGGTGGTATCAGAGCTTACAATCATTGTTTTTTGTAAGCAAGGGAGACATAAGGCAAGTTGTGATTTAAATTTTGCGTGGAACAAATTTAAACAATGCCACCAAGAAGACGTCAAGATAGACCAATGCCTGATCTAGCCATGGAAAGGGAAATGAGGGAACTTCATGCTCGATTAGATGCTATGGAGAAAAAACAAAGACGAGCTGCTGATGTAGAAGATGTCAGTGAAGCCGAAAGTGAAAATGAGGCTGGAGCTGAAGAAGAAGTTGTAGTCGAAGATGCTATAGAAGAACATCTATTCAGAGTTGTTTCAAGAATAGGGGCCAGAGAAAAAATGGACATCCTGATGTATGAAGGAAAATTAGACGTTGAGGATCTACTAGATTGGTTTGGAGCTCTAGACAAATACTTTGAATATGAGGGCATCAAAGAAGATAGGAAAGTAAAACATGTTGTCACTAGACTGAAAGGGCATGGAACACTGTGGTGGGATGAACTGCAAGATGACAGGCGTTGCAAAGGCAAACAACGAATCAAAAGCTAGGATATAATGGTCGCAAATATGAAATCCAAGTTTATACCTAGATATTACCAAATCAATCTATTTCGGAGAATGCATAATTTGAGACAGAAGGGGATGATAGTGAAGGAATACATTGAGGATTTTTACAGACTCAACATCAGAGCAAGTCATCATGAGAGTGATGATGAAAAAGTCGCTAGATACATGAATGTCCTGAGATATGACATTCTAGATGAGATGAGCATGGTGACGATTAAAAATGTGGAAGATGCTTATCAGATTGCTCTAAAGGCAGAAGAGAAATTGGCTCGAAAGCGAGGTCAAGGAGGTAGAGGTAGAAGTTAGAGCAGAGGCAAAGAAATTGCCCAAGAAAGGGTATAGAAGCCTAAGGATGAAGAAAAAAAACCTCATAACCATCCAGAAAGAGGAGGAAGTTCACAGGGAAGATAGTATGCCAATAGGAACACTTTTCCTTGAGCCAGAGGAAGAGGAAGAGCCAGAGGTGGTGAGATAATTTTTTTTGTCTGTGGAAAGATCCCACACAAATCTTTTGAATGTCCTGATAGAAAAAGAGATGGAGGAGGAGAAGCTCACATTTCAGAAGCGCAAAGGCGGAATTTTGAGGCAGAAGATGTAGATGGCGGAAGATCCTTAATGATGAGGAAAATTCTCTTGAAGCCATAGAAAGAGGCGGAGAATCTAGTCCAAAGAAACAGTTTGTTTAGAACTACTTGCAAGAACAAGGATAGGGTATGCAAAGTGATAGTGGACAGTGGAAGTACAAATAACCTAGTATCCACAGAAATGGTGGAAAAGATGGAACTGGAGGCAGTTGCACATCCGAGCCCATACAAAGTCTTTTGGTTGCAGAAAGGACACCAGGTAACTGTCACTAAATAATTTTTAGTTGAGTTTAAGATAGGGTGATACATAGATGAGATTTTATGTGATGTTATTCCCATAGATGTATGTCATATTGTTTTGGGGAGATCATGGAAATATGACAGAAATGTTGTTCATGATGGGAGAAAGAACACATACACCTTGGAGAAGAATGGTAGAACACATATGTTGCTACCAATTGAAGACAAGAAGGTGAAAGAAGAAACAAGAAACACTATACTTCTCATGAGTGGGAAGGAACTTCTGGATGAAGTCAATAAATATGAATAAATGCATTTCGCTAGGGTAAGAAAACCGAGAGTCATTTTGACCAATACCACTATAGATGATCTACCCGAAGAAATTTAGGGAATGCTGGAAAATTTCGCTGACATAGTGGTGGATGATTTACCTTGTTCGTTGTCGCCCATTAGAAGTATAAACCATCATATTGACCTTATACCAGGAGCGAGTTTTCCAAACAAAGAAACGTACATATTGACACTGCAGAAGAATGAAGAGGTCAAGAAGAAAGTCTAGGATTTGATGGACAAAGGATTGGTTAGAGAAAGTTTGAGTCCATGCACTGTACCAATAGTGCTAAGTCCAAAAAAGGATGGTGGATGGAGAATGTGTACAGACTCGAGGGCTATAAAAAAAATCACCGTCAGGTATAGATTTCCTTTACCAAGGATGGATAACTTGATGGATTGCTAGAGTGGAGATTTTTTTTTTTCAAAAATTGATTTGAAAAGCAGATATCATCAAATTAGAATGAGGGAAGGTGATGAATGGAAGATAAAATTCAAAATGAATGAAGGATTATACGAATGGTTTGTCATGCTGTTTGGTTTGATGAATGCACCAAGTACTTTCATGAGATTAATGAACAAAGTCTTGAAATATTTCATTGGAAAGTTCGTAATTGTGTATATTGATGATATAATGATCTTCAATAAGACTGGAGAAGAGCACTTGAGACACTTAACTCTAGTGACGAGGAGGTTACAACGAGAGAAGTGGATGATAAATCTGAAGAAGTCATCTTTCATGAAGAAGGAACTCATTTATTTGGGGTTCGTAATCTCTTCGAATGAGTTGAAGATGGATCTTGAGAAGGTAAAATAAATCAAAGAATGTCCATCGCTAAGGAATATATTTGAAGTTAGAAGCTTCCATGGATTAGCCAGTTTTTATAGGAAATTCATCCGAAAATTTAGTGGAATTTATGTGCCAATGATGGACTGTAATGATCCCAAGCCAAATTCTTTCTTGGAATCACTAACTACTACTAATTTATTTAGTTATTAAGTGCATACAAGATTCATCAACACATGGAGATCACAATATATTTAAGATGTAGAAGCACAAGCAAAGATCTGACCTTTTTATTATGAGCAATGTAAGATCAATACAA
>SNQJ01S0088422.1:22704-38789 GCA_010110895.2 Picea sitchensis
CCCCACACCCCCCATTAGGGAATGGGGTCCAAGCACGGCTGAAACAAACCTCTGAATCAGGAAGATAATCATGCTCCACAACCAACAACAACTATGATCTTTATGTTGGGATTTTCATCCCAGACAACCTATACAAATGTGCATACAACTTGGTAAATGATTTCGTCCTTAGAGATTGTCCAGATATTTGGGATTTTTTTCCAAAAAGTAATAATAGGATTGATCTTCCCTGACATAGTCTATGATTTCACTTCATTCTTTGGTGTGCTGGTGTTGTTAGGTAGGAAGACAGTAGGATTTCATTACACGTTCATATATTAGTGTTTTGCTTTTTGAAAACAAACAAGAATTATGGAAATAACTGTGTTTTCAGTAACAACACTACTATGCAACACTGACATCTATCAAAGGACGGTCTTGGGCTCGATACTCTGCCTGAATCATTATGAAACCACATCTCGTTCACTAACTTTGATCCCATTTATAGCCTCTTTTAGTATTAATTACCAAGTACAAGGCTAGGTTCATGCATTGAAATTTACAGGGCACACATAACTTATACAGTGAAATATTCCATACATAGTAAGCTTCTAATGGTATAATTCTCCAAGTATAGGGAAAGTTTATTAGTTCAATATTCAACACACGAAGGTCGGGTTTTTGTTGTACAATTGAACAACGTATATAATTTTGGGTTATTTATGATAAATTGATCGGCTAATAGATCAAGTTCATGCCTATAAATTTTCCAGGATAATTCAAGCTTCGTGAGGTCAAGTTACCAGCGTATATAAGGCCACGTTTATGTTGGATTAATTCCTAGACCCTATATCACACCTCATAATTCCAAGATTTAAGGGTATTTTAATGTCTATAAGGAAAAATTTATAGAGGACATTTTAGGTGTTATAGGAAATATATAGGCCATGGCTCAATAGGCCTTTTTATCGGTGTACAAAAAGAAGGTGAATAGATGAAAATTCTCAGCCACTTTTGATTTTTCTCAGTAACCACATTTAGATCGAGTTTGTACATTTCCCATATTACGTACGATTGAAAAATATCACTACATATATTGGGAATTGATCTTTTGATTAGTGTAATACATCTACTATTAATACAGTGTCAACACCAAATGTTATAATAAGGATAGCCAACTACCCCACTATTACAAACCTTGGGAAGCGATAGTAGGATTATTATATAATGAAGTTGCATGCTTTTCATTGATAAATGAGGAAATGCAATGCTAAATAGTGAGTGGATGATTATTTCACAAAAAAACCTAAACTATTTTATCCCTATTTCTTATTATTCCCCTTGCTTATTTAAAAAATAATTTAAAAAATAATTAGGTAAATATTAAAAAGGTATATTAGTAGAGCTGTGGAATTTATTTGTAATTCAAAAACATCTTAATTTATATCATGAAACGCACTTGGTCGAGTAAGGTTCGAGCTTATGAGGATTTGCTTAATCGAACACATCTTACAACATATGTGTAATCATTCAAGAAACCATGTACAAGGAACAAGGAGAAGAGGTAAAATTCAAGTAAAAGTCTAGTAAATTATAAGAATTTAACTTATAATAGTTTCTTTAACTTGTTTATTTTGAATTTGTATTGATTTATTCTTTTCAAAATAATTTATAAGAATTTCAGTTTTTTTTGTAATGCAAAAAAATCAAACATAATTTTAATTTTTTTATGCAAATAAATCAAATATATTTTTCAAAGTGTTTATTAGTACTAAATGGGAAATACAATATTATTAATATTTTGACAATTTTCTACTTGAAATAATAAATTGGAATGAAAATCACTAATACAATATTATTAATATTTTGACAATTTCCTATTTGCAAACAAATGAAAATCACTAATACAATATTATTAATAATTTGACAATTTCTTATTTGCAAACAATAAATAGTCCAATGAAAATGAGAAATATTATTGATGAATGATGGTGGAACTCAATCGCATGTTTAGGATTTTAACCTTCAAAGTTCAAGCAAACAATGACAAATAGCGACATCCAACGAACCATTTAACTAGTGATGAATTTGTATGTAATTTGTATCATGGTATTGGAACTCGATTGAAAATATATAATACTTGATGATGGAAGTGGAGATGGACAAAGGCAGTAGAAAATATTGCCAAAATTCATCGATCGTCTGACTTACCCTTAAGATCTGTTTGGCAGTTTTCAGATCAGTCTCAGATCAAATTGGTGGTTGAATGGACATGAATTTAATGATCTCAATCAATAGATGCAAAATCGATATAATGCATTGTAATCGTACAACATTGAAAAAAAAACATTGTGTCATGTCCTATTTAAGGACCTCAAAAAGAGCATCAATGAAGATATAATAGACTAAAAAATTAGGCTATCTAAACATTGACAAAACGAGCTTGGTAATAAGAGTTGCAACTTATTAGCCAATATAATGTTTGATAAAATAAATTAAAATATCATAAAAAAATAACTATTTTACTTTTCCTATTGACAATCACAAAAATATTTGTATTCAAATGCAAAGGAATTAAAGGGAAACGATGAATCAAATGCTATAGTCCTAGCCTTCGGCAAGGACTAGCAAGAATAATTTTGTATGAATTTTCAAAATAAAAGTACCAAAAGTTGAATGTGTGGAAGAAATCATTAGGAAGGAAAATATTCCAATTTAAGGATTGGTGATTGTCGATCATATATTTGGGGCATCTATGATCATGTTTATCTCATTTTTTAGATGATTGTTGAAATGGTTCTTCTATTTTAAGAGACAATATTTTCTTAAAAGAGTAATGCATGAAACAAAAAATTAATTGGACAAAAGTAAATGATTACTTGTTAAAATATATAAATATGAAACATCATGAAACATCTTGGTAGGCTAAAATCCATCTCATGGAAACACATTAAATAATGTATTCTTCATATGTATGAATATCATGCAAACATAATTTGTGTTGATATGGTGAATGAGGTTATTTTAGTAAATGAAGCAAGATATGTATTGTTTTGGAAAATTACAGGGAAGGGTGCATACTCAATTATAGAAGGGTAGGGTGCATATTCAATTATAAAAAGGTATGTTGGGTGCATATTCAATTACAAGAAGGGTAGGGTGCATATTCAATTGCAGAAGGGTAGGGTGCATATTTAATTATAAAAAGGTATGTTGTTTGTCTAAAAGAATTAATAAACCTTGGAAATATTCCATATGTAAGAGGATTTGGAATCCCTCTAATTGGTCTAAAGTAGTTTTCATATAGTTAGCTTGCAAAGGGAAGATCCTGGTAGGAATGGCCCTACAAAAAAGAGTACTTATGGGTATCCTAGTATAGTGGATACATGTTGAAGGAAGACCCTAACAATTATTATGCTTTTCCATTTTTATTGAAAGAAGATCCTTGTAGGAATGGCCCTACAAAAAAGAGTAGTTATGGGTATCCTAGTGTAGTAGATACATGTTGAAGGAAGATCCTAACCATTATTATGCTTTTCCACTGTGAGTATTCTAATTGGGAGTTATTAAGTCATTTTTTCAAACAACCTATATAATATCCCCAGATTTTGTTTTTTGCTTCCATGGAAAGCCAATGATAATATAAATTTTAAAAGGAAGAGGGACATCTTGGAAATAATACAGATTACATAGAAGCACTACAATTAATTTGTAGGCTAGTTAGAGATGGGATACCTCATTAAATTTATGGGATTTCTTCCATTAAAAGATTTTTCTAATGAATACATGTTAGGTAAGCTAACATGCAACTAGAGTTTAGGGTCCTCTTCCAAAGGGATGGGTCAAGTTCAAAACCTAAACACTTAATCTATATTTTGGATGATGTAATAGATCCTTCAATAACCATTGAAAACCAATACAAGCTTATATAGGCAACTCATAGAAGGTATAAAGATAGGAAAGATCGAATATCTACTTGGGCTAGTAATTTAGACAATGACATTATTTCTACCACTTACCCATTCCCTAAATTTGTTGTCATATGTGCCAAATATTTTAATTCAAGTCAACGAGTTGTTCTTTCTGTTGATGGTACCCAAGATATTTTCTCTATTACAACCTCAACTATCTCTAAATTATTTTACAAAATGAGGTTTTGACTCCTTTGTTGATGACGTTATAGCCACCAAGTTCGATAGTCATTATGTCCCATCTATGAGAGCTCTATTAACTGAGAAGATATCTTCAAATGGGAGTATACATTTTAAATTCAACCCCTCCTTTTCAAGATTATATCTTCCCCGAGATCTCCAGAGAAGTGATTACAACAATGTCTTTGTTTTTAGGTTGTGATTATGACAATACTATTGATGCAACTATCCTTGATATGATGGAGGAAAATTTTCCATGATCTAATTTTCCTTTAGTTCAATATTGTTATGTTGAGTACTTAGTAGATGTTATTCATGTTTAGTTATATAATTTTTTAGTAGATACATATTTTAGGTATCAATCCTACTTGGCCTTTTTTCTCTTGTTTTCGCAAGTTACCAATTTTGAACATATATTGAATAGGCTTGATGATCAAGGTAGCCCCCTCATAGTTTTTGAATGGACTCCATTTGTAGGAAGTCATGTCTTTAATGATGGTTTCAAAATTTTTATTGATAAATCCTTATATGTAAACTGTTATGGATATTCCACTGGAAAGTTTGTCACAACATATCTAATAAAATATTGAAATCTTTGCTGTGAAGGTTAATTTCCTTTAGATCTCATATTCTTTAATTACTAGTTTTCTGCTTAAAATTTATGAAATAGTTGAAATGAAAAAATATAGAGAACTAAAATAAATACTCACACACCATCCACAAATAAGCACAAGATATGATCTCGGAAACCCAATAAATGAGGAAAATCAGCTAGAATGTGAGGTCACTCTTCTTTATTTTCTTCAAATGCAAGTACAAAGAAGGAGGCACTCTCTTTGGAGTTGATTTTGACATTGTGGCCTATATGGCTACTACATAATCTCTCCTCCTCTGTTATGCTCACAAAATACCACTCTCATATGTTTTTATCAGCTATGGAACAAGATACAATGCCAAAGAATTGAACCCCTTCTCCTTCTAGTGGCACGGTATTTAACATAGCCCAGTAGACATCTAGGGTTAAGGCATTGACTTCCTCAACCCTCAATTAGTAATTGGGTTTGGACCTTCTAGAATGTTCTAGAAAATACACTACATGGCTATCCCCACACGTTTAAGTAATGGGGGATGACATGGCATCCACTCGCACCATGGTGATAAATACGGTAGGTCAACTTGTAGGAGGCATAACTTTCGCATACAAACTCTAATTGTGGTGATTCTTGCACCGTTGGAAAGGTCTTGATGTGTAGAATATAACTAATGACTCCATAGTAAATTTTGGACCATAAAAAGTGTCATTTAATACCTCAAAATGGCTCTGCAAGATTTCAAATTTTTTTTTGGACCCAAATTGGGACCAATCACTAAAATGACTCTGCAAGTTGATTCCTCTACTTTTTTTCACCTATAAAGCATCAAGATAGATGAAAAATAATATAATGATCTAATCCAAATCAAATTCATGTATAGAACTCATATAACTTTTCATGGAGAACATCCTCCTAGAATGCCTCGAAGATCTATTAGGGTAGGGGATTGATATATTTACCAAAATCATTCAATCCTCAGAGTTTATGGTTCTAAGGTTGAACTTTATTTTCTACCAATTTATGTTACCCCATATATTTGCATCAGAGAGAGTATATTAGATAGTTGAGTTCATAGTATCTACATTTTACTTCCAAGCATCAAAAAACCTATTTCACTTTAAGTGTAAAAGTTTTCAAAAGAATAAAAAAGCTCTACAACCTAGTAAGACATAAGTATTGTAAAATAAACCATAACACAAAAATGACATATATTAGCTAAAATATAATTAAAAATAGTTACAAACTTTTTTAAGTTCAAAACCAAACAAAGGTTTACAACTCAAAGAATATGATCTCTTAACATTTAATAAATTAAAAATTAAAATAAATCTAAATTAATATATATTAAAAATTCAAAAATAAAATAAATCTCAATTCAAAAATCAAATAAATCTACCTTTAAAAAAAATACATATTATATATATATAGTACAATAAGAATATGGTAAAATAATGCCATGAACAAAGATCTTTGAAGATGACCACTGCAGCTAAATCCTATATCCACATAATCTTACATGCATGTGATTAAGTACAAGTTTAGAACGAATATTGGGTACGCATACAAAATTGCAAATAACATTCACTTTTATTCTCTCACACATACATGAAATCATATATAATACAATTCAATATCTGAAACTCTTTATTTAATACAATTCAATTTCTGAAACTCTTTTAAATCAATCTCAGTTAATGTATTTATATTTATACATTTTCTCTTTCACTTACACTTCATTCATTGTATCACAGGTAAATGATCTTTATAAAGGTTAATAAAATATACGATTCATTATAAATATGATTAGTATTTAAATCATGTATTTATATATAATTTTGCAATTTTAATTATATAATTATAAATTCAGAGTTTTGATCATATAAAATATAAAATAGAGTAACTTAATTATTTTATTTTTTTGAACATATATGATTAAAATCAATCAAATTATAATAAAAATTAGTGAATATACAATTAAAATAAATCTAAAAAATAAAATAATCAGATAATATCAAAATAAATAAATAAAAATTAGACATTTTCATATATTTTTTTATATAATTTTTTTTTTTTTTGTTAAATTAGTATTCTTACTAAATTTAAATTTAATAGATAGGTAGGTAGTAAATTTTTTTATAGTCTACTTTATTTAAAATTGTGCATACATCTATATTTTCTTTATTAATCCACATTCACCTAGAGTCATATTCAAAACTAAAATGACAAAGGCATCATTAACTTAAAAAATATGTAGTTATTTTAATATACAATAATAGAGATTTAAGAAAAATGAGTTTAAAATACATCTTATTTTAAGGGATTGACTATTGATACAAATGAATTGTTTCATGTTGTTTGGGTCAAGTGTAATGTGTTGGCATATTATATAAATTTAAGAAAAGTTGGCATATTAAATAAACTTATGTATGGTTTTTTTAGAAAAATAATTTTTTTAGATTGTTTTTTTTTCAACTACATTCAATTATAATCTTATTAGATTAGAAATTTCTATATTAAAGATTTTATATTAAAAAATACATACATTTTAATGGAAATGACAATCTATAACCACCATGTATTAAGCTAATCATTGACTTAAGGAAAGACTTTCAATCTATAACCACCATGTATTAAGCTAATCATTGACTTAAGGAAAGACTTTCACAAACACTTTTTCATTACATTCTCTTAAGCCATAAAAATTATAAATTACCAAGTAAAAACTTATCAAAAAAATCTAAAACTACATTCTATTTAAATCAAGTCATTCAACTTACTTATAATAATTAAATTAATCACTTTTAATTATCTAAATAAAATATTAAATAATAATAATAATTAAAAAATATATCTCATATATTTTAATTCCTATAACATAATCTATTTTAATTAAAAATTAAAAATATATCTCATATATTTTAATCCCTATAACATAATCTATTTTAATTAAAAATTAATACTTACATTTTTAAAACAATAATTTTTTATTTTTTTTTAACAATTTTACTTCTTTATACAATATTTTTTTTTATTTTTTTAACAATTTTACTTCTTTATATGATTACATTGATTGATACCAAATCAGGTCAAATTAAGATATCAACAATCAATTAAGATAAATGGTTCGAGCCGATGGAGCGGGATGGAGCGGGAAGGATTTTTCAAATCTTGGCGAACCAGGCAGACATTGAACCAGGCTCTGTCTCTCACAGTTTTCCTTTGACTTGAAGCTGGTGACCCAGGCATCCCTACAGTCTTTACCGAGCTCCAGACCGCTTGGCTGTTCACCCTTTACCTGTCTGTCTACCTTGCCACAGTGGATAGTAAGTAGTATTTTACTTGTCGGTTTTAGTATACAGTCTCTATTGCACCGGCTGGTTCACGTTTTTTCCTTCTTTTTGTCCTCTAGTCCAGATAGGGACCGCTCCACTGTCTTTATCTGTGCCATCAGCTACCTGTCCCGAACCGTTCCCAGGTGTATCCTGTGGGCCTTCTGCGGTCCCCAGTCTTCTCCACTAGCAATGGACGCATTGACCAAAGCACTTTTGAACCCCACTGATGAAGTCATTTGGAAACAGACTGGTTTTTTTGAGCAAGTGGATTCCCTTGAACGAGGGACTCCGACCCTCCCTCCCAAACCTTTTCCCTCTTGCAGTACCTCTTTATCTGGGATTCCAGTAGTGTCAGAACTCACAGCACAGCCCAGTGCTCCTCTCCCGAGATCCACTCACACTTCTTCTTACAGGACTCCTCCTTTTCACTCTACTAATCCTGCTGTGCTTGAGAATCCTAGGCACTCTCATTCTGCTTGCCGAGTGCCTCACCAGGGTCGCAAGGCTTGGAAGGCAAACAGGAAAAATAAGAGACTGGTTCTTGGAGATGGAGTAGGTTTAGAAAATCTCTGGAAAATGTCTCTGTGTGCCCTGGTAGGCCGCATTTCATACAAAGCACTGAGCCCACCCCCTCTTGAGGACTGGGTAAAATCTGAATGGTCTCCTGTCTTAGGTTATTGTCCTGAAGTTTTGTACTTAAAAAAAGGTTGGCTTGGCTTCCTTTGTAGAACTCCGGAAGATGCAACCCTGTTATTATCCTCTTCTTGGGTTTTTGGGGGCAGCAGTCTCATGCTGAAGCGCTGGAGATTGGCTTTCAATCCTGACACGGACTACTTCCAGTACAGACATTTATGGGTGCTCCTTCCAGGGCTTCCTCTCCACTTTTGGACTAAAGAGGCCATCAGAGCGATAGGGGATACTTTGGGAAGGTTTATCTCCTTTGATTCTGGTTCGCTTTCGGGCTCCTCACGGAAGATGGGCAAAGTATTGGTGGAGATTGACATCACTGCAGGTCTGCCCGAAAACCTCGAGATTGTTTGGAGGGGTCGAAACTCTCTTCAACCCCTGGATTACCTTGGCATTCCTTTTCGGTGCAACTCATGTCGAGAAACGGGTCACCTCCGTCGTAACGGTCCAGGTAAGACAGGGTCTCTCCTTACTGAAGAAGCAGACTTATTCCTCAATCCTCCGGAATACATGACGGCTGACCCATCCCTCGAGCATTTGGATACCCCCCTAGTTCCTCCGTCACCTCCTTTACCTGGTCATCCGGAATCTTTGACGTCCAAACTCTTCAATCTTTGTCCATCCTTTTATTTTTCACTCTCCTCTCACGAAAGGGAGTTCATCAACAATTTCCACTGGCTCTCGACTCCCCTTCCCACTTCCCCTGCTCCAGCCTTAGGAGGTATACAACCTGCCTGCACTTCCAGCGAGGTACTCGACACCAAACTTCACCAAACCTCTGACCTTTCTCCCCCATCGAACCCTTCACCCTCCTTGCAACATTCCCTTCCAGCTCAAGAGAGTGGGCAGCCCTGTTCACCGAATCCTTTCCTTGGGCCGACCGAGTCCCCAGCCTTTCTACCGGGCTACAGTCAACCGCTTGAGAATGAGGATCTTCTTCTGTCAGCGATGAGCTCGGAGGCCTCTCCATCTTTCTTGACAGGTTCTATGACTCAACTCCAAGTCTACAGGGGAAACGAACCATTAACAGCACCAACGTTGGAGGGAGCCTCCTCGTCACAGCTTTCAAACTTGGAAAAGAAGTCCTTCGCTTGGTCGCGTGGCCTGGGTGTAGAGTTATCCCCTCTACAAACCAGAAGCGCTAGAAAAAAGAAAGAAAAGATAGTTTCTCAACAGTCGGCCCCAACATATCCTACACTTCCTGAAACAACCCCCCTTAGAGCGCTGAAGGCTATCGCGCGTTCCAAATGATTGTGCTCTCATTGAATGTGCGTGGGACTAGAGGACTTCACAAGAGAGCCTCTTTTCGGAAACTGCTCCTTAACTCCAAACCAAATCTCATTCTTCTCCAAGAAACACTTTCTTCGGATCACTGTTCCAGAGCTTTTCTACACTCCTTCTGCCCATCCTGGTCTTCGGCGGCTGTTAGCTCCATCGGCAATTCTGGAGGATTGCCGGTAGCTTGGGACCCGGTCTTTTTTGATTTGGTTCCCTTTATTACTTGTGGGGGCATTCTGCTGAAGGGCCGATGTCTTGCTATCAACCAAGAGATAGCGGTTTTAAATGTGTATGCGCCTTGTATAGACAGGTCATGTTTTTGGAAGCGACTTGCAGAAAGCGGCTTACTTGCCATCCCTAACCTTATTCTCGGTGGTGATTTTAACTTGACTCTATCATCAGACGAACACTGGGGAGGCTTACCTCTGTCAGCTACTATTGGGGCATATTACAGAGATCTTTTTGCATCCTATAATTTGGTTGACATTCTGTCGAGCTGCATTGTACCTACTTGGCGTAATGGACGCGCTGGAGAGGAGGCCATAGCCAGAAGATTAGACCGATTCCTAATTTCCGACAATCTTCTATCTTCCGCTACTTTTCCTACTTCCTGGGTGGAGTATCCTTATTACTCCGATCACGCTCCTATATTCCTGAAGTTGAATAGCCCCCTACAGACTTTTTCTGTTCCTTTTAAGTTCAACCAACATTGGTTGGCTTCGGAGAGCTATAATGATTTGGTCCGTATAGTCTAGACAGACTCTCGTTTTCAGTTAGAAGCAAACCCGCAGCGGCGCATCCAGTGGAAACTCAAGGACTTAAGAGCCCGCACAAGGTCTTGGAGCCTTCAAAAGAAAATTTCGGAGGAGGCATTTCTAAAAGAGCTCGACCTGGAGATTAAAGGGATTATTCATCGGTCTTCTACAACAGCCCTGTCCATTGAGAATTCCGCTTATTTAAAAGAGCTTGAGCAGCGCAGGGATTTCATTTTAAAAGAAGAGGAATTGACTTGGAGACTCCGCAGCCAAGCAACCTGGCTCAAATGGGGAGATTCAAACACTAAATTTTTTCACAAGCTAGCCAGCTTCAACAGGGACAAAAAACGCATTTGGACTATACAAAGCGAGAATGGAGAGATGCGCCGGGGTCAAGAGGAGATCAAGACGGAGGCGTGTTCACATTTCAAAAAGCTCCTTGGAGATAACGGCTCCCTCCATCTTCAAGAAAAAGTATTAACTGCCATCCTGTACCCAAGATTGGTTACAGACTTAGAAGCTGCTGATATGTACAAGCCTGTCTCCCTTCTGGAGCTAAAACTCATATTGATGCATTTCAAAAAGGAGAGAAGTCCGGGCCCTGATGGCTGGACGACAGAGTTCTTCTCTCATTTCTTTGATCTAGTGGGGCCGGATCTCCTTTCGATGGTCGAAGATGTTCGTATCAAAGGCAAGATACTCAAAAATTTAAAATCTACTTTTCTGGTTTTGATACCCAAAGAAAATAATGCTGTCTCCTTTAATGACTACAGACCAATTTCCCTGTGTAATCTTATCTACAAACTAGTTTCAAAAGTCATCGCAAATCGCTTGAAACCTTTTCTGGAAAAGAGCCTTTCACCGGAACAACTCGGGTTTCTTAAAGGAAGGAGAATTCAAGATGCCATAGCAACGGCTCACGAGTGCATTCACTCTATTAAACAGAAAAATATGAAGGCTCTAATCATGAAATTAGATCTAAAAAAGGCTTTTGACTGTATTGACTGGGCTTTCTTGAGGCTTACTCTTCTTGTTGCGGGTTTTGGGGACAAGTTCACTGAATGGATTCTAGCTTGTGTCACGAGTGCAAATTTTGCGGTGCTGATCAATGGAGAAGCGACTAATTTTTTCAACAGTGAAAGGGGACTCCGACAGGGCTGTCCTCTTTCCCTTTACCTCTTCATTCTTGTTATGGAAAGTCTCAGCCTGCTCCTTGCAAAATCCTTTGCTGAACAAAAGATCTCGGGTATTAAGGTGTCTAGATTCTTTAAGATTTTTCATCTTTTGTTCGTAGACGATATTCTTCTTTTGTCAAAAGCTGAGCCATCAGAATGGCTAGTTATTCTGGATATTCTAAAAGTTTTCTGTACTGTTACGGGGCTGTCCATCAACGTCACAAAATCCTCGGTCCATTTTTGGGGAGTTACGGAGGCAGAGCTCTTACTACTCAAAAGCACTATTCCTTACTCTTTTATTGATTTGAAAAAAGGCTTCTGCTACCTGGGTTATAGGTTGTTGCCCAGAGCCTCCACTACTGCTGATTGGAGTTGGCTTGTGGCACTTTTTGAAAGGAAGATAACTCACTGGTGCTACAAGTGGCTGTCTCTTGGGGGGCGTTATATCTTAGTTAAAGCAGTGCTTGAGGGGCTGGCTGTTTACTGGATGACTCTTGAGCGTATTCCAAACAAAATTATTGTTATTCTTCGTAGACTTGCTTGCAACTTCTTATGGAATGACAGGTTAGATAATCATAGCTTCCACCTTTGCAAGTGGCAGTCTCTCTTCAGCCCCCGTAAGGCAGGAGGCTGGGGACTCAAGAATCTGACTATGTTCAACTCGACCCTTCTGGCTTGCTCCTTTTGGAGAGGTGTTACCCTTAGAAGCATTTGGCAGAAAGTTATATCTGCAAAGTACCTTGGCAGCCTTTCCCTTACTCGCTGGCTAAGAAGGCCCTCCCTGGAGACGAAACGGGCTTCCCCTTTTTGGAAGGGTTTGATCTCTTCCTCCCCGGTGGTACTACACTGGCTCCGTTGGAAGCCCGGCACAGGTTCCGAGATCCTTCTCGGTAGGGACAAGATCCTTGGACTGGAGGATCTTTCCATCCTCTCGCCATTGCTCAAATCTTAGCTCGAAAGTAATAGTCTCCACTGCCTGGCACAGGTAAAGGTGGCTACAAACAATGTTTTTCTCCAGGACAGCTGGTACACTAGCAGCGCTCTTCAGCTTCCCCAACCGATTGCAAGGGAGTGGGATTCTTATACTAGAGCTCTGAAAGAGGCTGGAATCTCGCTTGCTGATTTCCCGGATTCTCTACTGTGGGCAGGGGGGATGGATCTGGGATCTTGTCAGTTAGTAATGCCTATGAGGCCCTACACCAAAAGGTTGAATGATTTCAAGCGAGCCCGCTGTATCTTTCACTTTGGAATTGGTCCATTCCACTAAAGATAAAATTCTTTGTTTGGCTTTGTTTAAAGAACAGACCGCTCACCTGGGAGGCGATCCAAAGAAGAGGCAGGCAGGGCCCTGGCCGCTGTCCCCTTTGCACCTCAGCCATAGAAGATTTAAATCATCTTCTGATCCATTGTGACTTTACTGTGACTGTTTGGATGCGCATACTTCATTTTATGTCTCTTAACCTGGTCTGGAAGGGTGATTCTGTCTATGAGTGTTTTGCAGATTGGCACAATAGAAAATCGACCCCTGTTTCCCTGGCGGCCACAGTCTGTTGGTGGATCTGGATCGAGAGAAATATGTCTATTTTCAAGGGTCGGCCTCCCTCTTGTCAAGCAGTCTTCCACAAAGTTCTCTCCAATTTCAACTGGCAGCCGTCCTCCCAAAAGGCGATTCATACAAAAGTTGTTGATTTACAGTGGGCGGTTGGTACCATTTTTGTTTTCTTTGACGGTGCTTCTCTCTCCAACGGTCTCTGTTGTGGGGCAGGAGGCACTTTCAGAGCCCACAAGACAAGGACTACAAACTGGTTCCTCAATTGTGGGGCCGGAACCAATAACAGAGCTGAGCTCTTGGGATTATGGGTTTCTCTTTCACTCGCAAATTTTTGGTCTTTAAATCATATCTGTGTATTGGGAGATTCTAAACTTGTCTTAGACTGGATTAACCAAAACAGTGAGCTCAATTCTGTCCACTTAGAAGGCTGGAAGCTGAAAACGAGGATGTTGGCAAATAAATTTTCCAACATACAATTCTGCCATATTCCCAGGGCTCACAATGGGGCTGCTGATGCTCTATCTAAAAGGGCTCTTAGTGCTGTGGTGGGTAGGCTCACTGTCTACCACTGTGATAATGATTTTGTAAGTCCAGTTTCATCCTACAATCTCTTCGAAGGAGATTGAAGTCTCCTTTTATCCCGCTGTTTTTTCATTTCCAGATATGAGCCAATGCTTCTTTCTCAGTTGGGGGATGATGGTGGAGGCTCTCTGCCCTTTCCTAGATCACTATCAACTCCAGGGGCGCTATTATGTTATTGACTGTGGGTATAATGACAGAACTTTGGTGTCATAGCTCTCACTGCTGGGAGTATAGATCGATGCCTCTCTGTATCGAATTTTCTACAGTTGATGATTCGCCATCCTCCAGCGATGGTTGCTCAGCATTACTGGGTTATTATTGCCGGTGTATTTTTTTAGTTTTTTGGTGTCATAGTTTTTCTCTCTGCTGGGAGTATGTTATTTGGCTCTCTGCAGTTGATGTTTTCGCCATCCTCCACTGTTGGGTGGCTCAGCTTCTCTGGGCGTTTTTTGATGGATTTGGGAGCCATTATATGTATGGTGACCAACTGTTATGATTGGACTGGTTCTCCATTCCCTTCAGCTGTATGCTTTTGTATGTAAAAGGATTTATACATTATATAAATTCGAGTGAATTTTTTACATGGAAAAAGATAAATGAATACCTTATAATAATTAATAAATACGACTTTCATTTCCATGCCATGTGTACTATATAGCGAGAAGAGATTTGAAAAAACAGTGACCGAATAGGTGAATTAGATATGACCCTTATTGAAATTTTGCTTTCTAGATTTTAAAACCCTGTCTTTCAATAAGTGTCAAGTTCTCAATAAATTAATTTATTGATGTTTGCAACTTTCTTTCACTTCACATGTCACAATCAATATGGTAATTTAAATTTAATTTACATTTTCAATTACTTTTAAATTTATCGATGTTTGCAACTTTCTTTCACTTCACATGTCACAATCAATATAGTAATTTAAATTTAATTTACATCCTTCAATTACTTTTAAATTTATTGATGTTTGCAACTTTCTTTCACTTCACATGTCACAATCAATATGGTAATTTAAATTTATTTTACATCCTTCAATTACTTTTAAGTGGTAGTTGTATGTCTCATATCATCACCGGAATTAAGTTTTGGTTACAATAAGCGTCATGTGTATTTCTAATTGGATTACAAATCTCCCTCAATTACAGGTGTTGGATTTGTCCAATAATAAATTAAGTTTTAAGTGGCAGTTGCATGTCTCATATCATTAATGGAATTAAGTCTTGGTTACAATAAGCGTTCAACGAAATTAAGTCTTAGTTACAATAAGCGTTCAATAATAAATTAAGTGGAAGAATATCATCTAATCTTGAAAAACTTCTAGAATTTGAAATCCTTAGGTATTTCCAACTTACATTATATGAGATACTACAAGTTGACATCAAGGGTGTTGAGTATTCTCTAAGATATGTGCTAGAGGAAAACACCATATTTGACTTGTCTAGCAATAATTTATCGGATAAATACCTCCAGTATGGGAAGATTAAGTGTCTTGCGATTGCTGAATTTATTTGGAAACCAACTAGAAGGGAAAATCCCCGCATTGCTTAGTGAGATATCTACTTTGGAGCAGTTAGACTTGGCTAAAACTAATTTGAGTGGAGAGATTCCTCAAGAACTCTCTAAATTAACCAAGTTGACATTTTAGATGCATAATTTAATAGGCTCCGTGGGAAAATCCCGAAAGGAACACAATTTGACACTTTTAGTATGACTTCATTTCAAAGGAACAAGTGCCTATGCAGTTATTCTTTACAAGCATGTAATGAAACAATTAAAAAAAGGGAGGAGATGGAGCTTGTGCAAATGTTAGTAAATTTCAAGGATGGTTAAGTTGTGTGGATGAACATGTCTCATTAATTACATTAGATTTAGGAGCAGGGATTGGATTTGGTGGAGTTGTAACATTGATAATCACGTGGGATAAATCATATTAGATGGTACCTCCAAAAACAAAACCATTTTAAGGACTATATCGATTCCCTAAATGATGTAAATTAA
>SNQJ01S0088423.1:14722-33474 GCA_010110895.2 Picea sitchensis
AAAGTATTAGGTGCAACTGAAACATTGGGAGGATTCGGGATCACCGGAGTGGGGAACAACCAAACTGGTAATCCGATAGTGAGTCCTAGAAGACACAATGTGGCAACATATGGAGGACCAAAGTTTCCAAACGAAGGAAAGGTATAAGGTTCCCCAGGAGAAGGGGTTCCTCCATTGGTACTCCTAGGATTCGATGCCATTAACACTGACTCGACCTAAGGTCCACTAAGTAATACAAACAACACATGCTAAGAATCTAAGAAGCAAACAATCAAACAAACCTTCCTATGATGAAACCACTAGTTGGTGATGAAATCCAATATTGCAAGATCAAAATAGGAAGGGGCGGGGATAGAGTGGGTGGATCAGTTACATTTGTGACCTGCTTAATGGACTTACACCTTGGTGCAAGCTTCCACATAGTAACTATGGATTTACCCTCCAAGGAGCCCGAGTGAATTTGACCAACATTTGTTCCAGGTACAATGAGACTTCCCTTCACCGTCACCTTGTGTGAGACCCTAAATATTGTGGCTACTAAGGTCACCAACTCGTAGTTAGCCCCTAGGCGGGTACAGTCGATAGTCCAATCAGAACGTATGGGCAAGATAACAAATCTGAAATCATCCCGAAAGGCTCCCACACATAATCGTCAATATACCTTCCAGTGACCCCTGATATACTATCTGATCACTACAAACAGTTGAACCACGGAGGGATAATCTTCGTAACTCACCCGAATGCGACCTCGTGCATAACCCCTGTGTAAGAGGGGGATCCCAGGCAGACTAATACGACTATTGGATTTAACTCTCCCTACCGCAAGATACTAAGTTTGTTTGATAGATTTGGAAAGTTATCCTTTCAACCTATTCCAAATCCCTACACCTTAAACTAATGTAGCTTTGCTAACAAAGATGTAAAAAGTCTAATAAATTTTAGTTAAGCATTGATTTTAATGGATGTTGTTTACTCAGAGGGTGTACGAAAGTGAAACTGATGGAATATTGACTCAATTCCCAAAAATATGCATGAAATATGATAAGAAATCATTTCTTTTCAATGAATACCCATTTAAGGGAAAGAGGAAGAGTCGTTTTCACTATCAAACACTTGATAAGGAATGCCCTCAATCAATTTTGTTCTCAATCAAATCCAATAGGATGCTACAACATTTCAGAAATGCAAACTAATTTGCAAACTAATCACTAAGATGTACTTTTGTCGTTTGTATGCAAATTATGATCAATTCAATGAAAAACTTGTCCTACCAACCACCCATTCAGATCAAGGAGATTCAGACAAGAAAACGCAGATTTCGCACAAACAACACACCCTTTTGCAATCAAACAAGAGAAAGAAAACCAAAAATGAAAAAGGAAGGAGAAAGAGATTGGATTAGATGACCTCAAAGAACCAAATGAGAAGAGTTACAGACTTCAAATGTCCTTCACTAGAGTTCTCGCTCAGTCGGATAGGAGAGAAGAAAGCAGGGGATCGATTTCAAGCTTTCTACAGCAAAAAATCAAAAAGAATGAAGAAGGGCATAAAATCTAAGAAAAATATGTTTACTTCTCAAGATGAAGCATGTCAAAGGTCAAAGGAAGAATGATTGAATCACAAAACAACTCAGCAAGTCAAAAAACAGGGTTTTGACCTCCAAAAATTGCAATTTTTTAAGAGATATTGGGCAAAAGAGGGTTGGCACTCTGGTATAAGGGCCACCAGAGCGTTATAAAGCTCTTTATAGAAGCTTAAGGGATCGTTGGTGCTCTTCTAACAAGACAGGGGAGTGTTGGAGCCCTAAAGCTCACAAAAAAGTCAAAAAAACCCAAAATTTCAATGGAATTTTGCAATCAGGCTGAGTGTGATGGGGTAAAGAGTCAATCAGCAAATGCAATCAGATAAATGGGGTGAAAAAGGTCTGAAAATAATCAGGTAAGACAATGTCTATGAGGAAGGACAAAACTAAGAAAGTTCTTATCCGTTCCCCAGTGGAGTCGCGAGTTTCTGTTGTAGGAAAATCTCCCTGCGGACAGGTAGATCGCCTCAAAGAGATAGACCCTAACTCTAAGAAAAAAAGTTCTTAACATGGACACTAACTTCCTTTCAAATCTATACAAAATAATACATGAGAAATAAGGAGAATAGCAGTACCTATTCATCGACGTTTGTCCCTGCACGCTTCGAGTTGAGCTCCAAAATCTCGCTCCTTGATGAGTCCTGTAGACAAACAAAGTACGACCACTTCCTACTCTATTGATATTAGCATGAAAATAGATCTATCTATCAATGATAAGTTCATGTAAGATCAGACATAAACTAGAAAGAAACAGGCCAAGCAAATTATATTAATGAGGACAAAACATTGCTTACAGCCATGGATGAGTTGCAGCAGTTTTGTCAAGTCCTCCTTGCCTACCCCTTGCTCAAAAGATCCATGATCTGAGTGATGATGGCTTCATTGATTGCTCCCTATGAGATCATAGGTCTCTTGCTTCCAAAGTATCTCTGTTCTAGCACCACTTATGAGATCATAAGTTTGGTGTGATTCTCCTTTTCCAGTCCTCTTTCACCATTAGAAAGCTTGCTTATATAGCCTTGGAGACGCTCAACAGCTTGAGATATCCTTGGGGAAGTTGAGTATTTTCCTCCTTTAGTTGAGGATCTGCCCTAAGATCATGGTTGGACTAGGGATTCGAATCCAAATACCTTCCAATAATGAAAGGATCCTTCCCCCATTCATCTCAACAACTTAACTACTGCCCAGAATAGGTAGCGCTCCCTCAAAAGGACCATCAGAGCATTGTAGCACTCCCTAGTAGGCTTTAGGGGGGCGCCAGTGCTTTCAAAATCCATAGCGCTCCCTAAAAAGGGTCAAAGGAGCTTTATAATGCTCCCTGACAGTGTAAGGGGGAGCGTCAGAGCTCCCAGAAGAGGTATAGGGGAGCGCTCTCCTTCAAAATCTAGTTTTTGAGGTTCTTTCAGATGGCAAAAGGTTTGTAAGCCTGTTGACTCATTTCTCCTCTTCCAAATCAAATGTTTGAGATGTTTCAAGTGTGCTTCTCATGTCGTTATAGGCGCGACATAAGAATCATGGAATTATGCTTCCCTGACACTTGTGACACTTGTGAGAAACATGCGACACTTGCGACCTTGTGAGAAAAATGAGACACTTGCGACACTATCGAAGTGAGTAATTTTGATGTGTAACAACTACTTAAGTTATAGTGTTGAAAAATGAACGTAAGGGGTGTGCGGACGAATTTTTCCAAGCGTTACGTTCAAGAGAAAGAACGCAAAGCTCTTAAGCCTTTTAGAGCCAACCAAGATCAGGAAGAATAGAGAGATTCAAGTATCGAAAGAGAATATCCTTTCATTTGGAAGGTGAACAGATGAGACCCATTCAAGAGAATCCAAGTTCTGTCGTGATCGTTAGTTTTGAAGAAGGGGCGCAGGCGTTAGCGACTCGACTCCTTTAGTCTTCGCAAGTTCAATGAACATTTGTAATCATCATGAAGGGGATGGAACCTATGAAAACCAAAGTAGCAATGTGACCTGGACCATAGATCCAAGGATCTATCGGGACCCTCCTTGACCGTCAAATTGGAAATATCGGAGTTCACACATCGGGAGAATCTCATGTTGAAACGACTAAAAATCCAAAACAAGAAGTTGCGCTGTGATCTGGACTATTGGATTGAGGAAGGTCGTGGACCTTCGATCCAATACAAGAAGATTAACGCAAGGAGTATATGGGAATTCAAAAATCCCTAAGGACCAAGTTTAGAAGAGACAAGTTCTTTTTAGAAGCGCAGATTAGGTCCAAGAGGTGAATTTGTTTCAACTTCGTAATCTCAGGAGGCAAAGAGGAAGTCGAGAGCATACATCAGGGCTCGCAAGAAGTAAACCGAAGGTCGAGACCTTCGAAACATATGAAATATTCTAATTCAGGGAATAAAGTGAAATCTCTAGAGGAGGAGCAACAATGATCGTTGGATCGAGCATTGTGAAAGATCTGGATCGTTGGAACCACGTCTAGACAATTAGAAGAACGCGGAGGGAGGAGATCATATCTCAGCGGTTATATATGAGCGTGTGGACCAACAATCGTTGTATCTAGAGGAAAGTACATGAGATTTACCCTTTTGGAGTTGCACAGGAGAGCGACCTTTGCGAAGTCCCGAAGTTATGAAATCATCGGAACCATCCATCATCAGGGGGATAGGTGGCACCAGATCTGAGAGTTCGAAGGATGGGACTTCAGAATATTTTCGAGGGGGAGAGTGAGAGCTCATGAAGTCTGAAGTCATGAGGCCAATCCTAGCCATTGGTGATGGGAAGGGTACGTGTCCAAAACCCACAGGCTTCGAAGGAAGAACCCTTCGGAGAAAATCTAGGAGGAGAATACCCAAGGAGATAGGAGCCGCAACAATCCTAGTCGTCCATCGAGAAGGGATGCATGGCGAGAGATCGACGTTTCACTAACTCAAAACTCAGGAAATCAAAGATAGGAATTGTGAGAACTCATGAACACTGAGATGGCGAAAGGATCCTAGACATCCATTGAGAAGGGACCTTTGGTGAGAGATCAGTGTTTCAGTGACTCGCAACTCGGGAATTCAGAGATAGCAGTCGTGAGAACTCATGAATTCTGAGTTCACGAAAGGATCCTACTCATCCATTGAGAAGGGACGCATGGAGAGAGATCAGTGTTTCACTAACTTGCAACTTGGGAAGTCAAAGATAGGATTCGTCAGAACTCGCGAAGTCCGAGTTCACAAAAGGGTCCTAGTCATCCATCGAGAAGGGATGTGTGGCGAGAGATCAGCGTTTCGTTGACTCACAACTCAGGAAGTTAGAGATAGGAGTCATGAGAACTCGTGAAGTTTGATTTCATGAAAGGATCATAGTCATTAATCAAAGGAGGGATCCAGACCATTCATCTGGAAAGAGGATATGAGGAAATCAGGAATCGGGGAAACACAGGTAAGCCAACCTACAAATTCATGAAACAAAAAATATCGATTCGCGAGAGAGGAGATCAAGACTGTTGGATCGCCGGAGAGTGTGGACCATTGATCTGGTGAGCATAACTTTCTATTTCATGTTTTGAAAGAAGGGAGACGAGAAATCTTCCAACAATGTGAAGCGTGAAGTCACAAAGAGCTCGAAATATTGGCCCCAGGTCATAGAGAGGGGTCACATTGACAAAGATTAATGGAGGAGCTAGTATGCACTAGGCTCTAGATCAGAAGTTCAAGAGTCATAAGAGTCAGGGTTGGCTCACATGAAAATACCTAACATGTGAAGTCATGAAGCGCCTTTTGATAGGTGTGTGGCCAGAGATTGAGGTCATATGAAGGAAGGGGATAGCATGGAGAGTTGACACCTGTTGCTCAAACCCTTCAAAGGGGCCAGGAAAGAGCCCATGGATTGGAAGAAACTGCAATTGAAGAAAGGGGAATCTAAAGAGAGTTAAGAAAAAGTGAACAAATTTTATGCCCCATCATGGGTGTGTTACAAATTGGTATCAGAGCATGGTTACAACACTTGGCCTTTTTGGGCTCATGTACGAGTCGTGTAAGGAGATATTTTTATCTTCATTTACTTCTTGAAGAGAAGGACTACAGATTGAACCTATGCTTTTGGGAATTCTTGTTGAATTTTAGCAGAAGAATTTCTTTAACCCTTGTCAAAGTGATAAATACTCTTACCAAAGTAAGGATATGCTAATTAACATTTATAATAAGACTTGAATGTGGATATCTAAAGGTGACAGGGTTCTGTCAAGGGAAGCTAAAGCTCGAAGGATGGATGACCTGGTCTTCATAACACTACTTCTAATCATGGGAAGTTGGAACTTTAGGCATTGATGATGGTGGATTGTACAATGGTTAACACCTTTGTGGGCTTAAAGGAATCTGATAGGCTCAAGTAGGATCATTAGCAGTTATAGTTATTGCTTTATGTTAAAATCAGAGTATATAACTCCTCGTGACCAAAGAAAAGTGAGATGGGTAAGACCCTATGGACGTTGAGGCAAGGAGGTTTTCTTGCTAATATGTTGTCGCATAAAGAGGAAAGTGACCCTGGTTGGTTATAGCCATGAGAGAAGGAAACATCAACATGAGGTATGACTGTGAGATTAGTCCTGTAAGTGATTGAAATCTCAAACTAAAGGACACTAATGATTGAATTAAACTATCAAGTGAATGCATTAGGTAAAAAGGTGCAGTAGATGCACCTACATATACATGACTGTGTATACATGATCATAAGGATGCTTGGAAGATCCTTGGAAAAAGGATATAGAAGCTTGATATGTCCATGTGTGTGAATGACATCGAAAAGGTGTAAGAAATAATCTAGCATGATGAATACTTAGTTGTGTTTAATTATGCTTGAGTGAATGGGTTTAATGCATTGTGAAGCTTCTTAATATGAATCCTGATATCAATACCAGTTAGGTATGAATGATATTAAATGTGCAAGTGATGCACGTGTATGATGAAAGAGTATAGTTCTAGGCAGTGGCACCATATGGTTTCCCTGATGAGGGAAATATAAAGCAAGAATTTCTCTTGTCCAGATTAAACGAATATTATGGATGCATGGTTGACTCCATTCTGAAGAGTCATGAAAGTTTTGTTCCAAGTAATAGCTTAAGGGGAATGTATTCCCTTTCCTCAGGGAATACTAATATGATTAGATAGAAGGGTAAATGAGCAATGATGTTATGTTTTCATAATAAGAGGCAAATGATTATGCCTTTGGGAATCATATGAGAAGGATTGTCAACAATCCTGAGTTGACTGATCTTAAAAGTAAAGATGTATGTGGGATATGAAATATACCTATGACAACTACATGTAGGCTTAGTATTATGAATATAGTTAAATACATCATGGATGTAAGTTAACAAAACCAGAATACATATGGAAACATAATTAGGTACATGACAAAGATGCATGTTTATATTCCTTAAGGAATATTTGGTAAACAGATAAAAGCTAACTCAAGGTTGAGTCTAGCACAGATAGTTATGGATATGCAATTAGGAAGTTGCATGCTGAAGGAATTCCCTGTGGAGGAACTGTGTGAGGACTCTGTCAAGAAAAAAAAGTCACAACCTTAATGATTGTTGAGAATTAAGTTGTAAGCCACAAGTTTATATGAATACATATATATACCAGAATTCTAGATTACATTTTGAAAAACATCATGTAATGAGTAGAAGACTAATAAATGAATATTGACCATTCCGATAACTGAATGGTAATGTGTTGGATGCACAGGTTCATGATCCATTATGAACAAAAAGTTTTCTATTAAAGCATGTTGTTGTATTCCAAAAAGGGTTAGGGTGAGGCCTAACCAAGGTGGCTCAAGGAAAAGAGAAGGAATATCCCAACAGGGAGTATAATTGCAAAAGTAGAGAAAGGAAAGTGAGGTCTTATAAATAACTCAGCTGGACTGAAAAGTCCCAGGCAATGTAGAAAGAATTTGAAGAAGGGGGGAGCCCTCAATTCTTTTCTTGTTGTGTATTATGTTTTTCTCTGGGATGCGAAAGCTAGTACGCTGATGAAAGTAAATGTTTTGACACCATAGTGATGATGGTTGTATTACTGTAAAAACGATTGAGAACTATTGTGTTGCACTCATGAAAACATTACGGATAATGTGATGAAGTGCATACATATATGCTAGGACATGTCTGGAAATATTTTATTAATTCAAATTCTATGGTAATTGCATTTTAATTTACATGACGACTAATGTTCTTATGATGTATGTCATGTGTAGAAATAAATAAGATTGGAACTATTGAGAAATACAGTTGCCAATAATGAACAACCTCAATCAGAGGATGACTATGAGAAGTTTCTTGTTGAAAGATTGTTTAAGGGACTTTAAAATTCCCCATGGAGCACCACTAATGGGGTAATATCAGAGGGGGTGTTAGCAGCCATAACCGATATAAAAATGTTCATGCATATGTGGCACAAGGTATGAAGGGATTGGGTAAGAATCCCTTCTGAAATGTTTTACAGTCTTAATGTTATGTATGAAACGTTGAAAGGAAGTTGTCTCCCTTGGATACCCAAGTAGGTTATGATTCAGGAAGGAGAACCTAAATGATGGAGGCATGAACCTCTAGGAGAAAATATTGATTGTAATTCTCGGAATAATTCATGAAATGATATGTCATGAACACATGGACCAATCAAGGAATGAATTGCTTCTCATAGATAGCATGTTTCATGGAATTGCTTCAAGGAAATGCATGTTTGCATAAAGGACAGACAATGCATTTCCCATTGAGGAAGGAGGACCTTCCAACATTTCTACTCACATTGTATAGGTGCTAGAGAAAACCAAATTTGGGTGGCCATGAGTGTTGGCACCCTGGTTATTAATGGAGGAAGAATGATTAAATTCATTCATGTGAAAATTTTTAGTTTCATGTGTACTGATTTGGGATCATGCTCGGCCTATAGACTAAAGCACAGCCTTGCTGCAACAATGAATGAGAATAAATAATCCATACGGTGAAAATCTTGGCTAAAATCCAACACACCATGGAAAACTACTTGTCAAAAAGTATGGGAAACTTAAAATCAATGCAAGGGTGCATTGGGTATGAATGTGGCCATGAATGTTGGCACATTCATTAAAATCAATTTATATCTGAATTACATTTTGAAAATTTTGGTAGGTTGGAATGATGCATAGGTAAGGGATGATGTATCATTTTTGCTTGGTATCCTTGAATAGATGAAAATGACTTGGACTGTTAGTATGCCTGATTTTGAAAAGATAATGTATATGGAAACTATCAATTGTTTGGCTGAGGAATGTTGAAACTATAGGAGGAATGGGTCTTGGATATGGCAGTATTGTAAGCCCATAAGGAAGACTAATTGCCTACTGAGACAAACTACAGGGAATGGTACCTTTTTTTTTAAGAAAGTGAATTTGATTGTTAGTATGCACAACTCTGAAATTGTTTGTGATGAAGTTATAAAGGTGCACTAAAAATGTATGTTCATGGAGAAACTAACAATTTGTTTGGCCGATTGAAGTTGAAGTGTAGGAGGCAAAGGAGTCTTGAATATGGAATCATTGTAAGCCCATAAGGAAAACCAATTGTCTACTGAGCCAAACCACTATGGGAAGTAAAGTCCCATAATTATGAATCCGGTTCCTGTGTGGAAAAAATATGAAAATAAAATGTAGAATTCGAAATATGTAGGTAACAGATTTACAAGGAAATTCTGAATTTAAAATTTATGATGATGTCTCATGAATTTTTGTATGCCTATGATACAGGTGAAAGGAAAATATATGCGAAGAGTGAAAAGAACAGATACTGAGCTCTCAGGTTCGAGGAAGAACTGAGAAAAAAGGTATGTTCTGATCACAGGAAATAGAGATTGACTCGGGAGAAGGAGAGTAACCTTCATCCCTATCTATGACTGAGTTGGGAGAAAGAGATTAACCTTCGTCCTTATCTATTTTTGTGCCAGGAGAAGGAGAGTAACCTTATTCCTTAACTTTCATTGAGTTGGAAGGTTGTCAAGCTGAAAATCATGAAACATGGCTACTATTGAGCCATGAAAACCCCGTGATAAGCCATGATCACCTGAAATATGTTTTTTTGAGGTAACACAAGCTAAAGGGATGCCTCGACAGAGAAAGTATAAGGGATTCCTCGACTATAATACTCGATAGAGTCTCTAGAATTCTTTATTTCTGAGAAAACCTTGTGAGGGAAAGATGGATCACCTGAGGAACTGTATAGCAAAGAAGGGGATGCCTGAGCCTGGGCCTAGAGGGTGAGTGATTGTAAGGAAGAGGATATTTTAATAGTTATTGTAAACTATTGGGATCATACACATGGTGGGTAGTTATTCTTGTGTGATAAAACCTTGGAAAGGAAAGATGGATCACCCAAGGGATTGTATAGTAGAGAAGGGGATGCCTGAGCCTGGGCCTAGAGGGTGAGTGGCCGCAAGGAAGATGAAACTTTGATAGTTATTGTAAACTATTAATTGGGATCATGCACCCAATGGGTATGTCAAGGAAAATCGATGAGCCTAGATAACAAAACAACCATGTGGATACAAATCCACAAACTGCACAGATAATTATTATGCTAATTTTATGAAAAATTTCCTAGAAATTTGTATGCAATGTTTTCACATAAGACTATGATTAACATGCTTTTTGTCCAAGAATTATTGAAAGAAGGTGACCAATATTAAGGTTCTTAAAAAGAACCTGACTGAGAATGAAGGATCGAGATTTTTGAAACAACTGAATGAGAAAGGCATGACAGGTGTTTCTGAGAAAGAACACAGAAGAAAGTGTTCATTTAAGGGGGAGGGAATTGTAATATCCATGTTTCCCCCAATTTGTAATTAATCATAAAATAGGATTACCATGCTAAGGCATGTGGACAGTGTAAATGTATTATTGTTTGAGTTGCCAATAAATGATTGTGGGGGTGAAGCCTTGAAAGTATTGTCCATGATATCACTAGAGGAAAGACTGATAAAATTATAAGAGAGGGTTCATTATATCAAATAACCCTAAATTTCCCTTGATAGGGATAATGAATCTCCTTAGGATCCCAAGGAGAGAAATCAGTTAATGAAGAAAGGACTAGTGTTTGAATTATCAACCACCCCCATGAATGGAAGCATGGTCTAGCTTCATAATGTCAGCCCAAAGTACCACAGAGACCTGCAGACTCGAGATTCCTTCTGACAGAAGGAAAGTAAGATACATACACACAGATAACCAGAAAGGAGAGAGGAGATGAGAGCATAAAATATTGTAAGGGAGATGCGTGAATCTCTCCATGGGGGATAATGAACAGAAGGCTATGAGATTGATGCTAAGTGAGCATATGATAAACTTTGCTCGGGCCATAACAAAGAGAAAAATATTTGAGCATTCGCAGAGAACAAAACTGGAGAAGAAGCTGAAGCAGAGAAAGAATCCTTGAGAACTGCGAGAGTTCCTTGGTGATATCATGTCTTGGCACGGGGGTGTCCAGAGTGCTAATAATAAATGCCTCTGAGCCTATGGTCGGGTGGAAGGACAAACACCCACAATCAGTTAGTTGGCTACCACATGTAATAGACAAGTAATCACATATCTTGTGTATTTAAGTGGTATTGTGAGTTAAAGTTGGATATCACATGAATTTTTTAGGAATGTGCATGATTTCTTAATGGATAGACTATATCCCTTCTATTTTTGCTTGATTGTGTATTTAGGCAAGTAAGAAATTATATGGTTCAGACATGAATTGTACTCATAAATGCTTGCGTCTTATGGTGGTGTAAGCTAGAGCCACGAACTGTGAGTTCGTTGACCCTAGGTACAGTTTCATGTATGCATGTCTACCCTCCTAGTCATTATGAGTCCCTTAGAGGTTGGAGCTTGTTAATATTAGGAGAGGTAGTGGATATATGCATAGGCTCTCTGCGAGGAAAATATAGACCGAGAAGTACTTAAGTTCTAGTGATGAGAAATGAACGTGAGGGGTGTGTGTAATAATTCTTCCAAGCGTTACGTTCAAGAGAAAGAGCACAAATATATTAATCCTTTTAGAGCCAACCAAGCTCAGGAAGAATAGCGATATTCAAGCATCGAAAGAGAATATCCTTTCATTTGGAAGGTGAATGGATGAGACTTGTTCGAGAGAATCCAAGGTCTGTTGCGGCAATTATATTTGAAGAAGGGGTACATGCATTAGTGCCTCGACTCCCTCAGTCCTCGCAAGTTTTACAAATGTTGGTAATCATCTTGAAGGGGACAAATCCTCTTAAACTCGAAGTAGCGATGTGACCTAGACCGTAGAACCAAGGATCTTACGGGACCTTCCTTGATCATCGGATTGGCAATATCAGAGTTCACACATCGAGATAATCACATGTTGGCATGACTAAACTTCTGAAACTGGAAGTTGTGATGTGATCTGGACCATTGGATTGAGGAAGATCATGGACCGTGGATTCGACGTAGGCAGATTAATGAAAGGAGTATGTAGGAATTCAAAAATCCCTAAGGACCAAGATTAGAAGAGACAAACACTTTTTAGAAGCACATATGAGGTCCAAGAGGCGAACTTGTTTCAAGTTCGTAAGTTCAGAAGGGAAAGTGGAAGTCGAGACCATACATCATGGATCACAAGAAGTAAACTAAAGGTCGAGACCTTTGAAACATATGAAATCTTCCAAGTCAGGGAAGAAATCGAAATCTCAGGAGGAGGAGCAATAGCGATCGTTGGATTGAGCGCTGTGAAAGATCTGGACCAATGGAACCATGTCCAAACAATTAGAAGAACACACAGGGAGGAGATCATATCTCAGTGGTTAGATCTGAGCGCGTCGACCAATATTTGTTGGATATAGAGGAAAGTGCATGATATTTAACCTTTTGGAGTTGCATAGGACAATGGACTTTGCGAACACCTGAAGTTTCAAAATCATCGGAACCATCCATCGTCAAGGGGATAGGTGGCATCAGATCTGAGAGTTCGAAGGATCAGACTTCGAAAGATTTGCGAGGGGGAGAGTGAGAGCTCGTGAAGTCTGAAGTCGTGAGGTCAATCCTAGTCATTGGTTCTAGGAAGGGTACGTGGAGAAAACCCATAGGCTTCGAAGGAAGAACCCTTTGGAGAAAATCAAGGAGGAGAATACCTGAGGAGCTAGGAGTCGCAGTAATCCTCACCATCCATTGAAAAGGTTCGCATAGAGAGAGATCAGTGTTTCACTAACTCACAACTCGAGAAGTCAGAGATAGGAGTCATGAGAACTCGTGAAGTCTGAGCTTGCAAAAGGATCCTAGCTGTCCATCGAGAAGGTACGTGTGGCGAGAAATCAAAGTTTTGTTGACTTGCAACTCGGGAAGTCAGAGATAAGAGTCGTGAGAACTCGCGAAGTCTGGTTTTTTGAAAGGATCCTAGCCGTCCATTGAGAAGGGACACATGGCGAGAGACCAACGTTTTGTTGACTCGCAACTTGGGAAGTCAGAGATAGGATTCGTGAGAACTCATGAAGTCTCAGGTTATGAAAGGATCCTAGTCGTCCATCAATAAGGGATACGTGGTGAGAGATCAACGTTTCGCTGACTCACAACTCAAGAATTCAGAGATAGTAGTCGTGAGAACTTGCAAATTCCATGTTCGCGAAAGGATCAAAATCGTTGATCGAAAAGGGATCCAAACCATTCATCTCGAAAGAGGATATCGGGAAATAGGGAAATAGGGAAATAGAGATAAGACAACCTCCAAAGTTGTGAAACGCAAAATCCTGATTCGTGAGAGAGGATATCAGGACCGTTGGATCACGGGAGAGTGTGTACTGTTGATTTGGCGAGAAAAAATTGCTAGTTCAGGCTTCAGAAGAAGGGAGATGAGAAATATTCTGAAAAATCGAAGTGCAAAGTCATGAAGCACTCAGAAGATTGGCCCCAGGTCATAGCGAGGGGCCATATTGACAAAGATTAAGGGAGAAGCTAGTACGCGCTAGGCTCTAGTTCGAAAGTTCAAGAGTCGAAAGAGTCAAGGTTGGCTCACATGCAAATACTCGACATGTGAAGTCATGAAGCGCCTTTTGATAGGCATGTGGTCGTAGCTTGAGGTCATATGAAGGGAGGGGCTATCATGGAGAGCTAGCACCTATTTCTCAAACTCTTTAAAGTGGCTAGGAAAGAGCCTGGGGCTTGGAAGAACCTGCAATTGAAGAAAGGGGAATCTAAAGAGAGTTAAGGAAAAGCAAATTTTTTTTATGCCCCGTCATGGGTGTATTACAATCACATTCCGATAAATTGTTTTGTTAGGGATAGACACACATTTCTTTAATAATGACATATGAAATACATTATGCACTCTCATGGATGTAGGAAATGCTAGCATGTATGTAACTGACCCTATCTTTTCTAATATTTCAAAAGGTCCACAATATCTTGTTTTCAGTTTCTGGCAACTTCCCAATATTAACAAACTTCTCTTTGCTTTCACTTTTAAAAACACATGTTCAGCCACTTTAAAAAATCCAAACACTTTGTTTTTGTTTGCATATGTTTTATGCCTATCCTGGGAAGTATTTAAACTATAATTTATCCTTGTCATTTTCTCTTCCATTTCGTTCAATAAATCTTCCCTAACAACTTCTTTGTTTGTTGGATTATCCCAACTTACTAGTGTGTTATACTTTCTTCCATACATTGTTTCAAACTGAATCATTTTCAATGAGGCCCGATACCCATTATTGTATGCAAATTCCACTAAATGAATATAATCTTCCCATTTTGATGGTTGATCCATCACATACATTCCAGGCATGTCCTCAATGATCTTGTTAGTCCTTTCTTTTTTCCCATCTAAATATGGGCGATACGATGTACTAGGATTTAAATTCGTCCTGAAACCTTTGAAAAAAACTTTCCAAAAATTATATGTGAACTCAGGATCTTTGTCTAAAACTATTTCCTTAGGCACTTCACATAACCTAGCAACTTTATTCATATAAATTTATGTAATATTGTTTTCCTTGTGTGTAGTCTTTACTAGAATAAAATGTGTTTCCTTAGTCAATTTATCAACCACCACCATGATGGAATCATGTTGCTTCATTATTTTGGGTAGCTTGTAATAAAATCAACTATGACAACTTCCCACTTCCATTCTGGAATGGGAAATGGTTGTATCAAACCTGTTGGATGTTTATGCTTTGTCTTCACCTTTTGGAATTTTAGGCATCTCACTATGTAATTAACCACTTCATTTTTCATTCCCGGCAAAAAGTATTGGCTTCTGACAACTGCAATTGTCTTCTGATATCCTAGGTGCCTGACATATGGCACATTATGCATTTCCTTCTGAAATGCATTTTTCATGTCACTGGAATTCAACACATACACCTTACCTTTGTACATGAGAATTAAATCTTTTTTGAGCTCATAAGAATTACATTTTTGCTGAAAATTACCTTGTTGTAATGTTTCTTTTATATTTAATAATTTGATTTCTCAAATTAGTCTTGTACATGCTAATGGCTACAATATGCTTGTCATGTGCCTTCCTTCTGAGTGCATCAACCACTTGATTTTATTTTCCCTTTATATGCTTCATTTCAAATTCATATTCACTCAGAAATTCCAGCCATCTAGTTTGTATGGAATTTAGTGTTGGTTGTTCAAACAAGTGTTTCAAACCACAATGGCTTGTATTTAGCTCAAATTTCTTACCCATAAGGTAATGTATCCACATTTTTAGTGCATGTACTTGTTTCTAACTCTATATCATGGGTAGCATAATTTCTCTCATGATCTTATAATTTTCTAGACTCATAGCCTACCACATTATCCTTTTGTCTGGGAACTCCATCGATCCCTTCCTTACATGCATCAGTGCACACAATGAATCCTTCATCTGGATCTACAATTTTCATTATCAGTGCACTTGTTAAAGTTTTCTTCAACTATTGAAAACTTTCTTCAAACTTGGGTGTCCATTCAAATTTCACTTTCTTATTTTGCAAACAAGTGATTGGACTGGCAATCTTTGAGAATCCTTTTATGAATCTTCAGTAATAACCAAAAATACCCATGAGTGATCTAACCTATGTCATATTATTTGGCATTGGGCATCCTCTAATGGCCTCTATCTTCTCAGGATCAAATTCTATCCATGCTACTGAAATTATATGCCCCAACTAGTGAATCTCATTTTGGTAAAAGATGTGCTTACTTAGCTTAGCAAAATTTATGCTCTCTTAAAGCTTGCAACATAGTTCTGAAATGTTTCTCATGTTCCTCTTTTGAATAAGAGTATATGTGTATATTTTCTAAGAACACAATCATAAACTTGTCCAGGTAATCCCTGAACACTCCATTCATTAGGCACATAAAAAATGTTGGGGCATTTGATAGTCCAAATAGCAATACCATGAATTCATAATGCTCATATCTTTTCCTAAATGTTGTCTTGTTTATGTATTATTCTTTTATCCTCAGATGATGATATCTTGATCTCAAATCAATCTTGGAAAATATCCTTGCACCCTTCAAATGATCAACAAATCATCAATTCTTGGAAAATGATATTTTTTCTTTATTGTAACCTTATTCAATTGTTTGAATTCAATGCACAATCTTAAGGTCCCGTATTTATTCCTTACAAAAATAACTAAGGCTCCCCAAGGTGACACACTTGGGTGTATATAACACTTCTTTGACAAATCTTCAAACTGCATATACAACTCCTTCAATTCTTCTGTGCCCATTATATACGGTGTCTTGGACACTACGGAAGCTCCTAGCACCAAATCTATAAAGAAATCAATGTCTCTCTTTCGTGGAAATCTAGGGATTTCTCTAAAAACATCCTCAAAATTCTTTAATACCATATGCTCTTCAATGCTTGCCACTTTGTCTTTGGCTTCCTCTTCCATATGGGATACAGAAATCTAACATCCTTTCTTAAAACTTTTCTTCAACGACATAGCTGAAATCTCTCTAAGAACTACAACTCTTGGAATGTCTTGAATATTTTATTGATTCCCTTCTTCATCAAGACATGTGATTGTATTGTTTTAATAGTCTAGGAAAACATGGTGCTTTTCCAATCAATCCATTCCAATTAGACAATCATATGAACCCAATGGTATGATGTTTACAAGAACCTTTGTGTTGAGTCCATTCATGTCTATTTGATAGTATTTAACCAACTCATTGATCTTTCTCTTATCTCTCGTGGCTAATTGAGTTAACCAAGACTTCTTATTCTTACTCCTTTGCAAGTGAAATATTTCAACAATGTTATCATTTATGTAACTATGGCTAGCTCCAGAATCAATCAAAATTTCCATGGGCTCATTATTGATCTTACCTTCCACCTCAATCATGGGAGATTGATACTCATATTTCTTGTTGTCCAAGGCGAGATAAATCCTTGGCATTATTCCTCCCATGTATTCCACTGTTACAACCTATTAAATGTTGTGTATAGTCCTCATTATTTCTCCTTTGTGAGGATATTCCCTATATAAATGATTTACCTCACATCTGTTAGAAAAATAGGACTGCGGAGCAATAAAATAAAACAAATGTGGAAAAAAAACACAAAAGATACACAATACAAGAGAGACACAAATTTACGTGGTTCACCCAGTGTGGGCTATGTCCACCAGAGAAATTGCAAGGTCCTTCTTTTATTATTATCCAACAGATGAAGGGATACAACCTATAGAAAAACCTGTTGTAACTTCCTCTTCTTTCTCTCACAGTTTCATCTCACAGAATACAATCCTCACCATCATACATAGCTACAATACATTTCCCTCATAAAAGAGGGTTGCCTTCTAGGAAAAAAAAACCCTAACATAATTTCTACTATTAGATCTGCAACCTTATAATGAACGATCCAGATTTACAATGAAATTACAATATACTTTTACAAGGAAATTTTTCCTACAGGGGCTTCGCCCCCGAACCCCCCAACTGGGGCGATAGGCCCCCCGGACCCTGCAGAGGGGGTAACCCCCCTCTGCACTACCCATTTTGGAAGAGTGTACATACTTCTGGGGTGTAAAGTATTCATGGAGTATAAACATGACTGAAAGCAAGGACCTCTGAATCAGGAACATAATCAAGCTCCACAACCAACAATCTCCCACATGGGGACTGATCTCAACAACTCCGTTGTTGATGTATATGCTAGAATCTGAACCTTATTGGACCTGGAAAATTTCTCATCTTCATATTCATTCTTGAAGACCAACTGAAACTGAGCAGGAACTCAACTTCTCTCTGGTTACTCTCTTTGTTAACATGTCTGCAATATTCTGGCTAGTGTGTATCTTTTCCAAATTCAAATTTCCATCTTCCAAGGTGGATCGTATGAAGTGGTACCTCAACTGTATATTCTTATTCTTTGAATGGAAGGTTGAGTTCTTTTCAAGATGAATTGCACTCTCACTGTCACAGTACAACCTTCTATTCTCCTACCTCTTTCCCAATTCCTCCATAAACCTTTGTAACCAAATCATCTCTTTACTAGCCTATGTAGTAGCAACATACTCTGCCTCTATTGTTGAAAGTGAAACAACCTTTTGCAATTTCAAAATCCAACTTACTATTGTTCCACCTATAGTAAAAACATACCCTGTGGTTCTCCTCTTGCTGTCTTTATCACCTGCCATATCTGAATCAACATTTCCCTGTAGAAAAGTGTACGAACCTCCAAAACATAATGCATGAGTAGCAGTACCTCTCAAATACCTGAGAATCCACTTTACTACCTCCTAATGTTCCTTACCTAGATTGTTCATATACCTGCTCACAACTCCCACTGCATGTGCAATATCTCGTCTTGTGCAAACCATCGCATACATCAAGCTGCCAACTGTTGATGAATAAGGGACCTTGGACATGTATTCTATCTCCTCCTGTGTCTTGGGACACATTTCCTTAGTTAATTTGAAATGGATGGCCAAAGTTGTACTAGCTGGTTTTATATTCTGTATTCTAAACCTCTCCAACACCTTCTCTGTGTACTCACCCTGAGACAATGCCAATTTTCGATTTTTCCTGTCTCTTGTTATTCTCATGCCAAGGATTTTCTTTGCAGCACCCAAATCCTTCATCGCAAATGAATTGGCTAATTTCTTCTTGAGCATATTTATATCCTGCATATTAGACCCTGCAACAAGCATGTCATCTACATACAATAG
>SNQJ01S0088423.1:33484-51114 GCA_010110895.2 Picea sitchensis
ACATTTGCTTCCTGATTTCTCTCCTATTGTCCATATATTTCTTTCTTTGGAGCTCTGCAATCTTTCTTCAGATGTCCTTTCTTCCCACAATTCCAGCACTCTATCTTTCCAAGTCTGGATTTGGATCTACCCTTCCTAGAATTCCCGCAGTTCCCTGAACCCTTTCCTCTATCCTTTTGTCTTCCCCTATTCTCCATGATCATCTCATTACCTAATGTCTCACCTGTGATTTCCAGTTGCATTTCCTCACTAAGCATAACACCAACAACATCATCAAATTTTAAAGAATTTGAACCAGAGACAAAGTTACTTACAACCATGACCAAGCCATTCCAGCTTTCTGGCAATGAGCACAAGATTAGAATATCCCTAACCTCATCATCAAAGTCCACTTTCACAGAACTTAGTTGATTAGTAACTATATTAAATTCATTTAAATGATCTACAATAGACCCACCTTCTGAGATCTTCATATTAAATAATCTCTTCATTAGAAATACCTTATTAGGCGTCGAGGGTTTTTCATACAATTTAGCCAATGCGTCCATCAGATCCTTCGTTGTCTTTTCTTTCGAAATATTTAAATCCATCGATGCTGCCAAGCTCAACCGTATCGTTCCTAGAGCCTTTCTATCAAGAATATCAAATTCTTCATCCTTCATGGCCATAAACTTCTTTGCTACTCCGCCCAATGGTAGGAATAGATCCTTCTGATATAAATAATCTTCCATCTGCATCATCCATAACTGGTAGTTTTGGCCATTAAATTTCTCGACCCTAAACTTTCCATCTTTCGACATTACTCCCACTCGAACCAGGAACGCTATTTTCCTGCGAGTTACCTTTCGCTCTGATACCACTTGTTAGAAAAATAGGACTATAGAGAAATAAAATAAAACAAATACGGAAACAAAACACAAAAGATACACAATACAAGAGAGACACAGATTTACGTTGTTCACCCATTATGGGCTATGTCCACCGGAGAAATTTCCAGGTCCTTCTTTTATTATTATCCAACAAATGAAGGGATACAACCTACATCAAAACCTGATGTAACTTCCTCTTCTTTCTCTCAAAATCTCATATCACAGAATAACATCCTCACCATCATACATTATTGCAATACATTTCCCTCATAAAAGAGGGTTTCCTTCTAGGGAAAAAAAACCCTAACATAATTTCTACCGTTAGATCTATGACCTTATAATGAACGGTCCAGATTTACAATGAAATTACAATATAATTTAACAAGGAAAATTTTCCTTCGGAGGACGCTGCCCCTGATCCCCCATCGGGGCCCCGCTTGCCCCTGAACCCCCTAGCTGGGGGGATAGGCCCCCCAGACCCCGCAGAGGGGGTACCCCCCCTCTGCACTCCCCCGCGTGGAAGAGTGTACATACTTCTGGGGTGTAAAGTCTTCATGGGGTATAAACACGACTGAAAGAAAGGAGCTCTGAATTAGGAACATAAACAGGATCCAAAACCAACATCATCCCCAAAATTGTACCAGATGTTTCCTTGGCCTTTTCCCAAATGAATATGCCTTCTTGTGTTACTCTTGCATATTGGAAAAGAAACTTTGATATTCTTCCCAAGTACACACCCTCTTCACACTAATTGTTGCTCAATACTAAACTATGGAAGACATATACCAATCTCCCTCAGTCAACAATGCCCTGTAGTATATGTGTCCCAAACTCCTATGCCACAACTCACATAGGTTTTCATTGTTGTGTACCAAATCCTAAACAGGCTTACCCTGTAACCTTTATAAGATTCCCTCTCTAACCCCAATGACCACTGCATTGTCTAAGATAGATTTCTATGGACGTATGAGTACTTTCCCTTTCTGAAAAGTGATGGAAAAACCCTTGTCCTCCATAGTTGGTATTGAAAGAATTTTTTTCTTCAAACCCGGTATGTAAAGCACATCATGGAAATATAATGAACCTACTAACTCAAACTAGAACATAATTTTTCCCTCTCCCTTCACTGCATACATGAAATCATCACCAAGCTCCACATAAACCTTTGAGTCCTTCTCCATTAGATCGCTAAATAGCTTTCGTGCCTTTGTCATATGATGAGATGCACCATTATTCAAGAACCAACAACTCCTTATTTTTGTTGCAAACTCATCAAGTTGTGTCTTTGTTGATGTTGTTGTTTGCATCTTTTCATTAGCCTTCTTCTTATTCGCCATACAATGAGATGCATAATTCTCATTCTTACGACATGAGAAGCATTTGATTTTACTAAATTCCTTCTTCCCTGGATGTGAAGATGCTCCATCATTGTTACCCTTACTAGAACTTTTTCCTTTTCCCTTACTTGTCTTACTCACAAGGGCCAAGTTCTCTTAACTACCTCAATGCTTGTTTCCTTTAGACTCTTTTTGAGTCTCTTCCTAGATGCAATCATCACAAAGTCTCTGTCAATTTGGGATATTCTATCGAGCACAAACTCCTTTGACAAATGGTTCCCATGAATTAGGAAGACCATTCAAATCCATGTTTACAATATTTTCATCCTATTTTTTCTCCCCTATGGATATAAGTTGATCACACACTTATGTGATCCTCATGAGATTGTTGGTAACATTATTTGATCTAGACATCTGAACCAATCTGAGTTTATTCCTTAAGACCATCTTGATATTCATGTTCTTGCTCTGGAATAAACATACCAAGGCATCAAACATATCTTTGGTTGTCTTTTTCTCATTTAGGTGAGGGATTAGATGATCCTTCACAGAATCTAGGACTCTGTCTACTTTTATCTCCTTCTTGTTGTGAGCATCTAAAGTTGTCAGATCTATCAGTGGAGTAACTTATTTATCCACTAACTCATAAAGGTCATACTCCTTCAACACTAAAGTAACTCTTTCTTTCCAAGATAGGAAATTGGATTCTCGAACCAATCTATATTCAACTCTCAACGATGTTGTTTCCATCCCTGAGACCTGATAAACTGCCCTGGAAATAACCTGCTACTGGAAAAATGCCCTTGTACTGATCTAACTTCCCTTTAGATCATGTGCTTTGATACCATGTTCAAATTCTTACTCTGACACCTAGGTAATTTGTTATCTACGTTTTCCTTATTGCAATCATATTAACAACTCAGAAAGCAATAATACACTACTAAAATATTCAACTTAATATCATGTAGAGGAAGCATAAACTAGGAAACCAAATCAAGCACACATGAACACAAGTATTTTGGGTAGATTCCCCTGGAAAAAACCCTGGAGGGAAAACCAATGATGTTGGTACAGGGGCAAACCTAGGGTTCAACTCCAAGAGCGCACCAAAAAGCCTTAGCTACTGGCCCTTTCGGAAATACCTGCGAAGCATATGCAGTCTCACCCGAAACAACTATGGGGGGGTTGCAGGACATAGATGTCTACAACCAAGGTAATATCAAGTGGATCTCACAAACAACATCATAATCATCATATATTAGTTTCCTCCTTTTATCTATTCTACACAGTTATAGATCTACTCTAACACAGTATGCAATAACATAATAACAATGACAGAGATCAAGGCATCAGTCACTCATATAACATCAGATATACATGGTTCACCCTCTCTATAGGGCTATGTCCACAGAACTATGCTTATGATTTATTAAGGAAAAGCATACAGTTCTTATCTGCGATCTCAGCTAGCAGATCTTCTTTTTTCTCTCCCCTTCTCTCCCCTTCCTGCGCACCCAATTGTAGGACTTAACCTTTGCACCCAGCTGAAGATCTTACAATACCAGAAGGCTCTCTCAAACAACACTTCTCTCTCATAATAAAATAATCTCTCACCACAACAATAGAGATAGATCAACAAAACTATCATACCCACCCAACCCAGGTCCTCTTGACCTTTATTTATACATTACAATATCTCACCGACATACTTAGGCCGAAACCTAGGTGCCAAAACCCTACATACCAAAAACCCTAGGTGTCTAAAACCCTAGGTTAACTTGATTCTCTTTTTCCAAGCTTCGTCAGCCTGTATTTCCTTCCTTCTCGCACAGTGCTCCAAGGCACCCAACGGTGGGTTTCTCCACTTGCTGAGTTGTCCTTGATCCCTCTTCCTTGTTGATATGTCAACCTTTATCTTTTCATCCAATGACTTGCTTTTCCATACTTTGCTCCATCTTCTCTACTCTTTTGTTCACTTCGACCCAATGACAGTCACTGTGTCTCCCATGAAGTTCTCTTTTTACCTTTTCTTCCTTGTTCTTCACTTCCTTCCATAACCAAGGGCCAATATTCCCCCAACACTCACCTATGACTCATCATGAGGCACTTCATATCTGATTCCACTATTTTTCTTCTACTTTCGATTGCACAGGGAAGCCTCTTCTTTCTTCTTTATGCCTCCTCTTCCTCCCTATGCAGATTGTCTTTTCTATGTCTGGTACCCAGTTTCAACTACACTTGGTACCTAGACCCTTTTCCTCATGCTTTTATTAAGAGCTGGGAGGTAGCTGGTTGTCATAGTACAACTTCAGCCAAATCCCATTCACCAATCCTTCCTTCCATTCTCTGTTCAATGTCTTCAGCTACGTAGATCCTCCTTCTATAACATAGATGATCTCATATGATCCAAGCCAATGCATTCTAAACTTCCCAGGGTGTTTTCTAAACTTCTTGTCATACATCAATACTAGATCACCTTGCTAGAATGCCTTCTTCTTGATGTGCCTGTCATGATATGACTTCTCTAGTTCCTTCTAAACCTGCTGGTGGAATCTTGCAATGAATCTATCTTCTTCCAGTTCAACCAACTGTGCAAGCCTCTCGTGAACAACGCCAATATCATCCATGTCTGTAAATGCAAAAATCCTTAAACTTGGTTCCAAGTATTCCATCGGGACAACAACTTCAAGACCATAAAACGGTTTGAAAGGGGTTTGCATTGTTAATTTCTTGCAAGTGTTTCTATAGGCCCATAGTACTACAGGCACTCTTAAATCCCATTCATCCCTATTCACACTGTAAATTTTTGTCAATGTTGTCTCCAATATCTTGTTGAATGCTTCAACTGTCCCATTTGCTTGTGGATGGTAAGGTGTACTCTTTTGATGGTGGACTGTAAATTCTTCAGTCAAGGCTTCAACTGTCTTATTGATGAAGTGTGTGTCTTGATCACTCATAAGGATATTGGGGAATCCAAACCTGGCTATTATGTCATCAAATATAAATCATGTAGCTATAGTTCCACTACAACCCTTGACTGCTCTAGCTTCATCCCATCTGGTTAAGTATTCGGTCGTAGTAATGATATACCTTGCTCCTGTGTTCTTTCCTGGTGGGTTTATAGGTCCCACAAAATCAATGGCCCATTTTTCAAATGCTTGTAGGGTCATCTATGGTGCTAATGGAATTTTGTCTCTTCTAGATGGTTTCCCAACTCGTTGGCATACATTGCAGGCTCAGGCATAATCTTTAGCATCCTTGTGTAAGGTAGGCCATCAAAGGCCATCTCACATAACCTTCTGCGTAGTTTCCTTCCCTGTGTAATGTCCTCTTGTGATGCGTTCATGATCTTCTGTGAGGATTAGTGGGTGCTCTGCCTCCATCATGCACCTCCTTAGTATCTCATCAGGTCCCATCTTGTATAGATGACCATCTATCAGTGAAAATCCTACAGTGCGCACTACTAGTTGTTTCTTCTGGGGGATTGTATACTCACTTGGTGCCATTCCTGTTGACAGGATTTGGATGATGTCTGTGAAGTGGTCATCAATCTTTCTAATGGGGTGCAGTTGTGCATCCGACATTGTATCCTCCAAACTGGTGGGTTCTTCTCCATGTTCCAACCTTGGCAAGTGGTCAGGGCCTTTACTCATTCTTCTTGGCTTAACTATGATTTCAAAATCATATTCCTGGAACAACAGAAGCCATATGCATATTATCCCCCCCAACACTGGCTTGTTGACCAGGTATTTCAACACAGAGTGATCAGTAAACATTTTAAAGTTTCCTCCCAGCAAATAGTGGAAAAATTTCTGCAGTGCATACACCATGGCCAATCCTTCCCTTTCTGTAGTGGTGTAATTAATTTTAGTTGTGGATAGCTTCCTGCTAGAAAAAGATAACGGATGGTCAATGTCTCATGTTCCTATTTGTTCTAACACAACTCCTAATGCAACTAAAGATACATCGACATGCACATGGAACTTTTTACTCCAATCTAGAAAAACCAGAATAGGCGCAGTGACCATCTTCTGTTTCAGTGTGTCAAAGCTTGTCTGGTATTTTTTTGTCCAATCAAACTGGCAGTCCTTCTTCAACAACTTCTCCATCAGTGTTGTAATTTGGGTGTATCCTTTGATGAATTTCCTGTAATAGACGGTGTGTCCTAGCTCAGTGCGCAGTTGTTTTACTGAAGTAGGAGGTGGCAAATCAACTATAATTGCAATTTTTGATGGATCAACCAACAATCCCTACTTGCATACAATATGGCCTAATAACACTCCAAATGGTGAGAAGAAGATGCAATTCTTCAGATTCAAAGAAATTTGAAACTGCCTGCATTTATCCAACATTAGCCTTAGACATTCAATATGATTTTTCAATAAACTGAACACAATCCAGTCATCAAAATATGCTTCTAAAAATTTATGCAAAAATTCTTTGAACGCTTCGAACACCACCCTAGAAAATATGGTTGGGGAATTCTTCAGTCCAAATGGCATCACTATATATTGTCAGGGTCCCCATTTTGTGGAAAACGTTGTGTTGTGGCGGTCCTCCTTGGCAATCCGGATCTGATGGTATCCTGAAAATCCATCTGTAAAATAATATACCTCCTGGCCTCCCACGTTGTCTAATACTTCATCAGTGAATGGTGTAGGGAAAGGGTCATGCAGACAGGCATCAGTCAACTTCCTGAGGTCCAAAAATATCATAATTTCTCCTATCTTCTTGTCTTGTACCACCATAGGGTTGATCCACTCTGATTCATTGACAAGTTCTGTAATTCCTACTTCTAGCATTTTGTCAAGCTCAATCTTAACTTTTTCCTTGTATTTTGGATTCAATCCGTAGGGTCTTTTCTTGACTGGATTCGTACCTTGTTTCAAAGGTATTCTCATCTATCCCATCGGTCCTTTGATACCCTTCATATCAGTGAACTTGGTCAAAAATAAGTCCTGATATTCGTGCAACAACTCTGTAATCTTGTCAATGGTAGCAACATCCCAATAATCTCCGACATTGGAAAGATTTGGTGTCTCCTCTATTCCAATACTGACCTTTTTGATCTTGATTGGATGACCAATAAATTTTATCTCAACGCCTGGTCCCTCCACATCTCTTTGGCCTTCTATTTCAGTGATTTTTACCTTCCTCAGATCATCGTCGTCATCGATATTGATGTTGTAGCAAGTCTGCAATTTCTGGAGAGGGGAAGTCCATTCGTTCTCTTCTTGTTCCATAGGGAGGCTAGATGCCTCTTTGAATACCTTATGTCTCACAATCTGTAATACTTGGTCTAATGAAGGATATCCAGTTTCAATTAAAAAGGTGGTTACAAAATTTTGAGTCATACCTTCCCAATCTGTAGTGATGAGGCACATCTCCATTTTAAGGTACCAACTGATAGGGGTCATGTCCAGCGTGTTAATGAAAATGTGCACCCATTGTTCTCTAGGAATTTCACTCCAGGCCTCTTCAAAGCTTCGCACATGGTCCTTTGGGAAACTTCGACCAGTATACCTTACTTCGCAACTTACTGCTTGTGATGAGAATCGTGTTTTCATCAAGGTTCAACATTCTGTCCAGTCTATGATATTTATTTTATGCGTTCCCCACCATTTTTCTAGTGTATCTTTCAAGGCCTCATCCATTGCCAACAACCTCTATTGTGTTGGTACATTTGTTTCAAAATCTTATAGGAAGGTTTCTAAAGGGTTCAACCTATCAAATGTGGGTAAGTTACTCACTGTTGTGTCGATCCAGTGAACCTCCCTGGTTAATCTAGCACATATTATGGTAGATACTTAATACATCTAGTTCTGCCAATTCTCCAACACTTCTTCTGAATCTGATGAACACACGTTGTCACTTCTCCACCTCAAATTTCAATCGACTGTAGGGTTGATATAATCCTTTTGTATGGTTGTTATTTTGTAGATATTTTATAGTTCATATGTGTGGTCTTCTTCTCAGATGGGATCTGTGTATCGTTGACCTTCATCTGGATCTAAGGGTGAAATGACCCTAAGGCCATCTCTTTCAAAGGTCATACACCTTTTATTTAAATCAACAACAGTGGAATTGTTGAAGGGCCAGTCAATTCCTAACAAAGAAGGGTAAGGGAAATTGTCATCAACAATTTCAATTATTGAAAAATCTGCAATTGATATTACTCCATCATTGTCCACAAGGACATGCTCCAGTCGTCCAAATGGGTTGACATCTTGTTGATTAGCCATCCTAAGTCTTATAGGGGAATATATTAAGTTTGGTTTTCCCATCAGTGCCCAAGTTTGATTCATCGTGACATTGACCTCTGACCCTAAGTCGAGGACCACATAGTCTATGTCACATTCTCCTATTTGAGCATTCAAGTGTAATTCTTTATTTTTCCTTCTCTTTTTCCCAATTTGGTGTATTGCCTTGCTCAGTAAGGGGTCTATCCTTCCTATATCACATTGTCTGATTAAATTTTGCAACTCTCATAAAATGCCTTTATCTTGAATTAACTTAACACAAGTGCATAGAAATTCCATGAGTTTTCTTACCTATTTTCCTTCTTTGGGTGAAGCAAACTGATCGAATGCCTGAGGCATTCCATATTCTCTTATTTTTGGTTTTGTTTTTGAGGACAAACCTTGATATTCTTTGAACTCTTGCCTTGCTTCCCCAAATATTTTCCTTTCTTTCTTTGCATCAAAAGTCTGGGTCTTCTCTGCAGCTTTCCTGATACCGAAGTCCTCTGTGCTCTTTCATTGGGTCATTCTATCCTCTCCTGTAGCAGTGTTTCCTCGAGTAATAACAACAACTCTAGGGTTTTATTCACGATGTTCAACATATATTAGTTGCACTTGCGGGTTCTGCAGAGGTCCGTGTCTTTCCTTAAGCTTAGATAGCAACACATGGCAGTCCTCAATGACATGCTTGAAGGAGTTGCAATAACTGCAAGTGGTACAAGGGTTCTAACAGTCCCTTGCTAGATGTCCTAGATATGAATAGTTATAACATATTATTTGTCCTTAGCCTCAACCCATACCTCCTCCTCGTCCTCATCCTCTGAATCCATCATGAGGGTTGAAGTTTCCTCTTCCTGGGGAGTTATACTTTGCATTGTTTCCTTCTTTATGTACTTCACCTTAGATCTTGTATATGTCCCTTGATCTTTCATGCATGAGATCATAAGCTCTACAATATCTGTCATCGTGCCCTACTGATTTGAAGAATGTGCAATACAAGTTCGTGGTTGTCTGAATGTACTTCTACATGTAATATCACTCACCATGGTGATGTCGATTTATGCATACTTCGCACTAGGGTAATGTGACTTTCTTCAAAGGGATCGGAGCTCCAGAAGCCAAGTATTCATGGAATAGGGGACAATGCTCCTTGTCATGGCCTTCCGATTTGCATCTGATACACCAGATGTCTTCCCTTTTATCTTTTCCCTTGTCCTTTTTCATGTCCTCAACCTGCAAAGACAAACTAGTTAACTAACTCATGATCTGGCTCATATCTGAGCTAGATTCTCCCATAGGGGCTGATTTAAGCTTCATGGAAATCTCCAATGCTTCTGCCTGCGAAGCAATTTTTTGCTGCATCAGGGTAAATCTGATATGTGGTAAAAGAGCCACGATGAACCATTCTTTGTTCTTCTCATCTGGGATATTGAAAGTCAGTCGACCTGTTAGGGTCTTGAATCTCTTGTTGAACTCCCAAATAAGGTCGGCTACCTTCTGCTTGATCACCTTCATCTATGTAATACATTGTGAATCTGGCTTAGGTTTCTTAAAATCTACAATCAATACATTCTTGATCTCACTTAGTAGCTTAGGTTGTGCAAGTTCTTGGACAAGCTTCATGTACCATCTCAACGCGCGGTCTCTCAGTGTAGTGCTAAACTGGTTTCTTTTAGCAACTTCATCGATAATATTTTTAATTCTCCATACGGCCTCACACATGAACTAGTGTTGATTAGGATCTTCAGATCCATATCTTCTAAATATAGGGAGCATCATCTCATCTTCCATGAAGTTTCCTAGGTTACCTGTCTGAGTGGAGGCTAATGTGCTAGTAATAGTGCTATGCGGACTCTGGTGATTCAGGATATTCTGATTACTTAGTGTTTTTGAAACAACAAGAGGATTGATATTACTTACTTTAGTATACTGCATAGTTCCTGAGGTTGTTGGATCGTTTCGGAGAATTTCTTCAACTTCTTCTTCCTCCGCCTCAGCGGGTTCTGAACATTCTTCGTCTATCATATCTGCCTCTTCTCCACTGTAGAAACCTTCTTCCCCGTAGTTTTTCTTGAACAAGTTCTCAAGGTGAACCCCTGTGAATACTCCTCCACTATGCGTATGTCTATCTTCTATGTCATTGTCGTTGTCTGAATTCTTGAACATTAGCCTTTTCAAATCCACTCGATATACTATATCTTCAAGATGTTCTTTTCAAGAAACAAAATATTGATTCACAGCTTCAGAAAGTGCAAAAGTTTTCCTCTGGGTCCTTTGAAAAAGTATCTCTCGGCTTGGCTATATGATTCTACCCTGTCAACAACAAATTCAATAATATACCCTCCAATGGTACTATCGAGCCAATGATCTACATCTTGGTATACCATGTTATCGACTCTTTTAACCTTCTGGATCGACATTGGAGTCCAAACCACAAGAGATCTAGGTCTTATATTGGACTGGGTATCAGCTAACCTAGACAACCACTCAAACAACTCCTGGTGGATTCCTCCAAAGAAGATCTCATGAATGTCGATGAAGATGTATATTTGTAGCCAATCTTTAGTACTCAACTTACGGTTCTTGTTATGGGCTTCAACGAAGTCCCTCTCCTAATATTCTATCCACTTTTGAATCTATGTCTTCGATGGGAACCACATTAACATTCCCTCACGAATATTTTGGTCCTGACAATGGAACCATTTGTTGGAATAGGGCCAAACCTAGGGTTCAACTCCAAGAGCACACCAACAAGCCCTAGCTACTGGCCCTTTCGACAACATCTATGAAGAAAATGCAGTCTCACCCAAAGAAGCTATGGGGGGGTTGCAGGACATATATGTCTACAACCAGGGGAATATCAAGTGGATCTCACAAACAAAATCATAATCATCATATATTAGTTTCCTCCTTTTATCTATTCTACATAGTTATAGATATACTCTAACATAGTATGCAATAACAGAATAACAATGACAGAGATCAAGGAATCAGTCACACACATAACACCAGATATACGTGGTTCACCCTCTCTCTAGGGCTATGTCCATAGAACCGTGCTTATGATTTATTAAGGCAAAGAATATAGTTCTTATCTGTGCTCTCAACTAGCAGATATTTTTTCTTCTCTCCCCTTCTCTCAACTAGCAGATCTACAATACTTGACCTTCACACCAGCTGAACATCTTACAATACCAGAAGGCTCTCTCAATCAACACTTCTCTCTCATAATACAATAATCTCTCACCACAACAATAGATCTAGATCAAAAACAATATCGTACCCACCCAACCCAGGTCCTCTAAACCTTTATTTATACATTACAATATCTCACCGAAAGCCTTAGGCCGAAACCTATGTGCCAAAACCCTAAATACCAAAAACCTAAGGTGTATAAAACCGTAGGTTAACTTGATCCACTTTTTCCAAGCTTCACCAACCTGTCTTTCCTTCCTTCTCACACGGTGCTCCAAGGAATCCAATGGTGGCTTTCTCCTCTTACTGAGTTGTCCCTAATCCCTCTTCCTTGTTGATATGTCAACCTTGATCTTTTCATCCAATGACTTTATTTTCCATACTTCACTCCATCTTCTCTGCTCTTCTGCTCACTTCGACCTAGTGACAGTCACTATGTCTCCCATGAAGTTCACTTTTTACCTTTTCTTCCTTATTCTTCACTTCCTTCCATAACCAAGGGCCAACAAATGCTGAGAATGATTTTATTATGCTAAAATCATGGCTCATGTAATAGGGATAATGGCCCACCCAAAGAAATATATATGTAAACTAACCTGGAAAGGTTTGACCTATTGTACGACCAGTTCTAGAATTCTTTTCTAGGTATCTGTGACTTCCCCTTATGTGGCCCACTAATATCTGTGATTGTCTACATTGTCACCCACAGATGTGTACGAAAATATATGTACAATCCAACACTCTCATGTGACTTTCTTCGACTGAAATTCACCTACGTATCCCTTTGTTCTCTATTCTCCGACCTGTATGATCTCTAGATGAAATTCATTCTTCATCTATCCAATATCTTGAACCACATTCCTTGGTGATCCAATACTCATTGTGTCGACTCTCTCAACACAACTCCTGGTGAAGTGTATTTCTTCTTCACCCTCGCCTTTCTTTTATAATTGTGAGTTACAATCTATTTCTAATCTCAAAATTATCTATGATTGAGATTACTTCTCACACTCACTTGATATTTAGATTACATGTTGCATGCTAAGTACTTTTAGCATGTTTCTTAAATAACTCAATTAACTAATTACATAATTAATTAAGAAAAACAATTTACTTTAATAATTATTTTAATTAAAGTAAATTCAAGAGTATAAGGCTTTGGATGATTTACACACGTCTAGACACATAGACCTGTGCGAAAATACCTATTCGATGCTACCATTAACATGAAAAATGAGGTTGAAAAGACAGTTGCAGTGCTCTTGGTGAGGTGAGGTGAGTCGTTTGACTCTACCCAAGTTGCAAACCGAGTCGATAGTGCTCATATTGTAACTGTTTCAAAATAACAAAGACTTAGTCGGGTGTTAAGAATGATTCATGTCGCCTGGACTATTTATGTGTATGGATTTTGTTTGTTTCATTATTGTTCTCTTGGTTTCTCATGGATGCATGTTTATATATGACTAAGTGTTAAATTTGTTCACAATTGTCTAAGTATATAAGAGTTGCACTAGAGTAGAAGTATGACTGGCTCGTAACCTAAAACAAAATATAGATATGCTCTAGGTGAAGAGGCTTACACATATTAACCCATTAAACATTAAACATTGGATGAAAAATATAATAATTTCAAAACAATTCACATCATTATCAATTGTATAATAATTTCATATCATTATATTATATTATTAATGGAAAGACTACTACATAAAATTGGACAACCCAGAACCCAAAGCAAAAAAATGTTCATAAATACTAAAATTTATATTGGACAATGAACATGGGGTAAAGTGTTTAAAGTTGTAAAAACATCATCTTACTAATAAGTTAACAAATGTTTTAATGAACAAGGTTGCATGGCAGCGCAGTCCGTGCCAATGAGGTTAGAAATAAAATTGTGGAAAATGGGGTGGAATTGTAAATGAAACGAAGTGTTCAGTGCAAAATTTATATCACGGAAATGTTGTGTGCAACATGTATATCACAGAAGATGGGGAAAAAGTAAATGATATTTTTTGAAAGTATATAGCAAACCTATTTTTTTTTAAAGTATATAACAAAGTAAAAAAATTGTTTACAGTGAAAGAATAAATTTGGAACTTTAAATGCATTTTCAATATGGACTGGTGAAAGATAAAAATATATGATGACATAAAATTAATAAGAGATAAGAAATATAAAAAAATTAAATGCATTTGTGAACATGGGGTATAAGTAAATGACGATTTCATTGTTGAGCACCATTTATTTTTAAATATATAAAAAAAGAAAAGGTTGTAACATATAAAAGAGTAAATGTGTTTTCCATATAGACTGGTGAAGGATAAGAATAAAAGTCTGTAACGTATTAAAAATTAAATGCATTTCCCATAGAGAGTGGTGAAATATAAGAATAGAGTCTATAACATATAAAAATTTAAATTCATTTTTATTTGAAATCTGTCAAAAAATAAAAGTTTTTTACATACTCCTAGAAATTTTGAAATATACAAAAAAATTAAATTATGTTACATATAAACCGAAATTTCAATGCGTTTGTCATGTAGACTGGGATTGGGGTTCCCGCGGACTATTAGAAAAATATGTACAAGAAATAGGACTGTGGAAAGAAGATAGAGTGCAATAGCTACAAAAGAAAATAAATGGAAAGGTATAAGTGTTTTCCTATACATCTGTATTTAAGAAACTGGAATAATTGGGTTGACAAACAAAGAAGGATATGATGAGTAAACTTACAGTGAGGGTACACATGAGTCCTTTGGATATTTTCTTGTGGCTAACATTTCATTGATTTCACCGACGACTATGGTTTCAGGGATGTCCTCCACGGCTACTAGAATGCTGGAAACTACATGTTGCCTTTTGTCGGCAGCATGTTTCAATTACCTTTCGAGCCATTCTTCAATGTAGCCTCTCCTCGGGGCGACGTTGATCTCATTCCAAAATTTTATGTTGAAAAGATTGTTTTCTAACTTTTGGAAGTCGATAGAAATATTATATAGAGCATGATGAATTTCCTCATTCTGTATTGCATATTTGACTAGCCAGTCGTGGACGTGAGCTTGATCAAATTGAATGATGTTGTAAAACTTTTGCAAAGAGAAGGTCTTAAACATAGCAACCTTTTTATCGAACTCTTGCTTGGTTAAGGGAAATTTGTTTGCGATTAAGTGGGGGTCTTGGATGTCATATGTTTTCCCGGCTAAGTCTATATTTGATAGCTTTGTGAATAATATATCTTTCTTCGATATGGCTTGTTCACATGATTGAACAATGAGATGCAGGTTCTTTAATTTTTCTTTCCAACATGCATTCAATTGGGCGATGTGGTTTTTTGATGGAATATCTTCTTCTCTTATTTTTGTTTCTGTCATATTGTTGACAATCTTGCCAAAAGGGATGACCATTTTTAAAAAGAAATTTTCTTCATCTTTTAATTCGGCCTGCAAAAGCTCGAGCAAGCTATGTGCCTTGGTTCCAAGGGAAGTGATGGTTTGTGATATTTTCCACGCCTCGGTAACCGGTTCCACTCTTTTTTTGATATTTTTCTCCACATATCCTTTACAGGATGCGAGCAGAGTGGAGGATGCTTTTACATTGGGTGCAGGGGTGCCAGGCATGGATTTTTCCAAAGGATCGACAAGAAATGGCATAGGAATGAAAGCGTCCTCCAATTCCTTGATTTGGTCCTTCAGTCTGGAATTCTCCGTATCGATGCCTACAACGGAATCATGAAGTGCTTATCCGGTTGTGGTGTGAAGTTGACATATTTGTGATGGCCACATGTTGCTAACATCAACCTCTGAACGATATTTTACTTCCTTATTTTTAACATTTTTCTGGCTATCAAAAACAACACTCTGGAACACGAAGAATTCATCTTTGTCAAAAATTTTGGTAACAAATATGTCCATTGGATGGCTATAGTGGATGGAATCTCCGGGATGATCAAAGAAGCGGATCATGGTATCCATATCAGTGTCAAGTTCCATGTTCTCACTTTGAATTTCTGGCTCTTCCGCATGCCCCAAATTTTTTTTCTCTTCTTCTCTACTGGAAGCTTGTGAGAACTATCAATTTTAGAGTGACAAGGGTCGTTATCTCCTCCTCCATTTCAAGAAATATAGGTTTCTTTGTTTCTATGATGGGTCATTGGAGCAATGCTCCAAGATTTAGTACTTTTTGGAGTGGTATTTGTGGATTGAACTCTCTTTTCACTGGGGCCTTTCCCCTATTGCATGTACAATTTAGTGCATCTTTGCATTGTCTGTACCTCATTGACATCAGAGGTAGGACCGTTGTCACTACTGTCTCCATTTTTGGGTAGGTGTTTATTTACAAAACAATCGTTGAGGCCAAGTGTTTGTAAATGTTGTCTAAAAATATCATAGGAATCGAATCCTCTTATGTCTTAATCATATCTCAGGTTGGAGATGCTAGAATGTGCTATGAAATCATAAATTTTGTTGACGTTTTTCAACAAGAACTCCCCTATTTTCCAAGGCAGAGGAATGAATTGTTTTTTTTTCTTCCTTTGGAACAGATGGAACCAATAGTTGTATTGATGTGCTACTTCTGCAACAAACATTATGTCTGTAATGTGACATGGAAGGAGAGAAGGTTGTTCCATGCAGCCAAAAATTCTTATGACAGTCTAATTATCCAAATGTTGTAGTGTCCCCTTCTTTTCCAAAAAACTAGTTTCTTGTTCGGATATGTGGGGAGCATCTTCTCCTAACAACAAAACTTTGAAAACAGAAAGGAAACCATTAAAAACCTCATAAAAATAGTGGGAAGCCTTGTGCTTCCACAAGGCCTAGTACCCGAATGTTACTGGGTGGAATTCGCAGTTGACATTCTTGGACAAAGAGAGTTGCGGAAACCAACAGGAATGTGCTATTGCAAAAACTAAATATGATGACATATAAAAAAAAAATCCCTTTTGTAGCTTGACAATTGGGAAGAGATTTCATGGGAAATTAACCTGACCTAATAAAAAATGGCTTGTTCATTGACTGTGAAATACAAAATATAAAGAGACATGTGGGAAAAAGTAGATGTGGACTCTTGTCCCATTATTCTTGTAAACACCCAGGCAATTTCGTGAAATGGATTTCTAAATGAACTAACCTGCATGCTTGTAATATCTTAAGGAACTAGATTTGGGTTTTCTAGAAAAAGGGGCAAGAGGTCCAATCCATTATTATGCTTTGCTAGGAACTGTTTGCAATCTTCTCCTTTGAACGTCAATGTTGGCTCCAACAATTTCAGCGTCTGGCGGAAGACCTGAGGGGACAAAGAAATAGAAGAGCGGTCCTGCAATGGAATAATTCTTTTCTCTGCAATAAATTTATCGAAACACCAAGAGACTAGGTCCTTATAGTCAAAAACCTCAGAAACACAACCTGCATGAGAAATCCCGGAGGTCCAAATTACTTGGTTCTTTGCGTCATAAGTTGAGTAATAAGAAAATGCCCTGGACTAGTGGAAGTTATGGTCCGCATGCCCGAATATGTTCATTGTATCTCCAAAGAATTGTTTTCATGTTGATGCCATAGGTTTATGAGAAGGTTGATTTGCTGCATATGATGGTTTAAATGAATAGTTAGAGTCGATAATGTAACTTTTCAGTAAATCTTGGTTAAATGCTTATGAATGGGAAAGCTCCCCGAGCCTTTCGTTGATTAATGAAAATCTATAATGGTGGTGCATGATGAACTCTTAGCAGTAAAGTTTATTTATTTCATATTTAGAAATGCGAAGGTGGCGGGTACAACGAAGAGAAATTAATGAATGGAGGTTTCGTGAACATGCAAAGGCCACGTCGTGTGAACGATATTTCATGATTTTGAAATGAACACTCAAAAGGGATAATATAATCCCCCCACAAATTTTGGTTTAATGCACATCAATATGAGATGTCCTCGAGCCCTTCTCCCATCAATGAAAATCTATACAGTTTCTGCATGATGACCTGTTAAAATTAAATC